>PVIR01024820.1:0-25527 GCA_004026965.1 Petromus typicus | reverse complement strand
GACCGGTGCCGGAACCACTGAGCTAAATCCCTGGCCCCCTTTCCTTTTTTTTTTTTTTTGAGACAGAATCTGGCTTTGTAGTTCAAGCTGGCATTGAACTTACTGTATAGCTCATATTGGCCTTGCAGTAATTTCCTGACTCAGCCTCCTGAGTGCCTGGATTATAGGTATGCACCACCATGCCTGGCTTCTTAATGTCTTATTTTAACAGAATTTTGGATATAGTTTTAACATGTACAGATAGTTAAAGTAATGGGAAAAAATAATACAACTGATAGTTCTAAGTAATACCTGTCATACTATCTTTTTCACAAAATCTTTTCAATAGATTAGTATTTTAGATCCTTTCCAAGTACATACGATATCCTAGCTAGATTATTATTGTCCAGAACTTTTTTGCGTGATAGAACTGTTATTTGTACTGACCATTACAGAACTGCTACCTCCATGTCCCTGCTCAGCCCTTGAAATATGACTAGTGTAGCAGAGAAACTGAATTTTCATCTCTATTTAATTGCCACAGGCAGCTAGTGGCTATCATTTGACAGTGAAGATTATTTTCATTCATATATTTCACCAGTGAACTATTGGGGAACGTGGAAGACGACAGCACGCCTAGTCTTAGATCTGTGGTGTATTTTGAGGTTTTCCTTTGCAACTCTAATTTTTCTGTCTTTGGATCACTGTGATTCTGAAGTGATTTTTTTTTCTATCAGTCAAAAATGAGATCAAACCAATGATACCTTTTTGCCTTCTCTATGAGGCCCAGATAAATGCTTAATCGATACGCAGGAACATTCTGAACTGCAGAGGTTAGCTGGTACTTGTAGCAGTAAACTTTTTGTCAGTTTTATTTGTTACTTTGTTTATTTTTGCCCTCTACTCATTCAAATAACAAATATTCGTAGAGAACAGGCTTTTACATTAGTACTGTACAGACCTTTCTGGCAGAAACAGTTTTGCTGACGAGCAGGTAGGAGACGCTGACACTCACTTCTTCAGTGGCAGTCGTTGTACGAGGCAGTTTCTCTCAGAGATTATCCAGTCCTCTCGATCCTGTTGTCATTATGTCAGAGTGCTTCGCTGCTGCTAGGGTGTGACCCTCTTACTGTATTTTGTGCTTTCTCTCTTTGTGTTCTCTCTCTATCAGATTATCCATGGAGCTCCTCAGTTTTCTTCTTTTATTGGTATTTCTGGTGTATCACACTTTGTACCAGCAACTTCCTTTTGTACTTACTCTGGTATTCTGATATTATATCTTTCATCAGTTAGCTGCTGTCTTTTTTGGTGAAGTCTTAGGGAGCTCATATTAAGCTTTTTAGGTCAGTTTCTAGGTATTCTTTATTTCTACTGGATCACTTAGTTTAAATATGCAAACATTTAAGGGTGAGTTATTGTTGCACCAGGGCAAAATAATGTTTGCTTCTGAAATTCAGGTATTTTCTTTTGGTTGTAATCAGTCTCTTGCTAAATATGTATACAAAATGGTACAAAGGAGTAACTTATTTTGTCTTACTTAGTGTCAGAAATTTGGAGAATATCACAAAGATGATCCAAGTTCCTTCAGATTTTCAGAAACTTTCTCCCTTTATCCACAGGTAAGTAGATACGTGGTCCATTTTTCCCTTTACTGAGTTTAATGGTACATTTTAGGTATACATTATGATCAAATTTATATTGCCATGTTGTTTTGTTGTGTTGCCAATAGCACTAGGTCTCATCTTTTCTTTTATTTATATTTTATTCGTTTTATAGGACCTATTTTATTTAGTTATTATTTTGGTTATGTAAATTAGGAGATACCTTTGATGTTCACAAAAAGCATACAGTATTTTCATGATTTGTCATTTATTTGTGGTGAGTAGATATTTACTCTGAAACCTTACCATGAGTAAGGCCAGTTAGCTTTCCATCTATTAGAAAAGGCTGTAATTGCAGTGTCCCAAGAAAGACTTCACACGAGGTGATTTTAGTCTTTTGTTATCACCCGAGAACAGTTTTATGAGGCCATAGCAGCTCAGCAGAAAGGAACCAGTTTTATTTACCTAACAGAATTTTTTTCTCGATAGCAGAGAACTCTACCCCTATATCTGTCAGTTTGTTAGATTTCTTTAAAAGCCTAGATTTTTTTAATTTAATAAGTAAGAGATAGCATTTTTTAACTGGGAATGGCATGTGAAGAGCTTCGGAAGGAGAAAGATGATGATGTCGATGCCACTATAAAGAGCTTGTCTCAAGGGTCAGAGCTCATGTGCATCTGAACAACACAGAAGAGAATGCGAAAATGCTGTGAAAGGCGTACACAGTCTAGAGCAAACTGTTACATCTTTTTATAGGACTTGGCATTTTAGCTTAACATAGAGGGATGATTAATGCTGAGATGTGGAAATTCAAGTTTTTCTGACACTCAGCTTTCTTTTCAGAGCATTCATTCATTCATTTCTTCATTTGTTCTTTCATGTACTTAGTGATCTGTGGCTCAGAAACATCATTTTTATATAGGGAGATGCCTACAGACTTCTGGTGAAATTTCAGAGATCCAGAAGAGGCAGGGTCTGTTTATTTTAAAGCTATGCAAAATTCTTTGTGTTTTGGGAATTTTGAGGATTCATCTTTGTAATAGAAGCTAGTAACAAAAAACACAAAGGCATTATTAGCCTGAGTATTTGAATGAATTCTTTAAACTTTTCCTTTCTTTCTCTCCTGTCCCTTCCCTCCAGTCCCTTAGATTTGAGTACTGGGTTTTTGTCCCTGTTTTTTTTCCCTTTTGAATCGCCTCTTGATTTTTTTCTTGTCATAGAATTATATTTTAAAGTAGCTGCTAAATATGAATAAAACCTCTTTCTGGGGAATACATTATTGAATATCTCTAACACTTGTTTTATTGTGTTAGTACATAATTATATTCAAATGCTTTTGTTAATAGTAAACTCCTCTAGTAAAATTAAAATCAATAAAAGCTATCTTATGTATTTTATCTTACAGTTTATGTTTCATTTGAGAAGATCTCCTTTCCTGCAAATTTTTAACAACAGTCCTGATGAGAGTTCCTATTACCGTCACCATTTCATGCGTCAAGATCTGACCCAGTCTCTAATCATGATTCAGCCTATCCTCTACGCGTATTCTTTCAGTGGACCACCAGAGGTACAAGAGACAGGACAGAGTTGACTGGCCTTGCGCTTGCTACTGTCTGAGTGGCATTAGAAAAGCAGAAGTAACTAAGTTCCTTTTGGTAATGTAGTTGTTGAAGTTAAGAATTTATTAAATGAATCATCTCAAGCTATTCATGTATTCACTTATATTTAATACTAGGTATCATATTTTATTAGGAAATCATTGAAATAATGTGAAAATAACATAGGAGAGACTTCTATTATTTTGTCTAGCTTCTGTCCTGTGGTCTGTCAAATCTTCTAGCATGTGTAGTTATTCTTTTATGTCTTCAACAGTGTCCAGAATGATATGATTCTATAAAATGTAGCTTATTTCAGAGTTTGGTTCTGATAGTTACAACCACTTGTCTAAACAAAGTCTTTCATTTGAATATAATCTCATTTTCCTTTGGTTCTCTGAGAATATAAAACATAGTTGATTATGAAGGCATGTGTAGAAGAAGGACAGAGTCTTCCAGTTAACCTTTTTAGCAAAAGGTCATACTTTAACGTGTTAGCAAGTGAGCTATTTTCCTTTCTATACTTTCAGTTGTTTTACCACTTAAAAGTGTATAATGACTATTTGAAAATAAAACTATGAAGGGTCAGTATAGATTTAAAAAGAGTATTTCAAGTAACCGCAGATATCCAAGGTTTCTTTTTTATGAATTTTGAAATGGGGGTCTCCTCACTAAGTTGGAAAGTTGCTGGGCTCACACTTGGGAATCATCCTGACTCAGCCTCCCAGGGTATTGGGATTATAATTATAAGTATGTGCTACCACACCCCCTAGCTGCATTTTTTTAAACTTTTGCTTTTGGAATTTTCTTTCTCTCTTGCATCATAACTTTGTATCCATAAGAATTTTGTCCTTATTAACAGAGACTTTAGTAGCATTTGTATACAGAAAGAAAAGCCATAAAATCCTCTCCTTCTCCCCATATTCACTTCTCTAATTACCACATTCCTTTGCTCTCTGCACAGTCGAAGTCAGTTATTTGTTGTTTGCACGTTTTCACTCCCCATTCTCTTTTTGGCCAGTATGAGTCACACTTTGGTCTCCAACGTTACATTAAGCCAGCTCGTGCCAAGAGCAGCAGTGTTGGACGCCAGCTTTGGGGACCTTCCAGTGCCCTCTGCCTCGTCAGGGTTCTATCCCCGAGAGCCTCTCGCTCCCGGCGTCTTTGGTGCCTGCTGCTCCCGCCTGGTTTTCCTCCTTGCCAGTCTTCTCTGGCAGAGCTGAGTGTTGGCGCGGCCTCTGGGCCTCCCTCCTCTCTCTAGCTACGAAGGCTCTCCCCATAATTAATTGCCATTTTGGTGGCAGTGATGCCCAGATTTCTACAATAGTCCAGGCCACTTGTTTCAATCACTTGGTGAACTCTTTTTGTTGTCCCCTCAATCTACCCAGTACCTTCCCGGTTCCCTTAGTGCTGTCAGCATCCATCACTTTGGATTCCTCCTGGCTCTGATTTTTAATTCTTTGTTTGTTTTACAGACATTCTCAGAAAGTTAAAGCACACTGTGAAAATTCATAAAAGCAAGAGATTTTAAATACAAGATTAACATTCAGAAGATTTCCCGGAGAGTCTGTTTTGTGTTGTTCTGTAGCTTCTTTCTCCTCACTTGTCCGTTTTCCTCTCTGCAGCCGGTCCTCCTGGACAGCAGCAGCATTCTCGCCGACCGTATCCTTCTCATGGACACGTTCTTCCAGATCCTGATTTACCACGGGGAGGTAAGAGTCTGCAGCGCGTGCACCAGGGCATGGGAAGTCTTTTCCACTCAGAGACGCTTCCCCTGCACAGCATGGCTGGTGCTTTCTCGCTGATAAACCTTGGCTTCCGTTTTGTAAAACACAGGCCGAACCTCTCTAAGCCAATTCTCCATAGTGCAAGTAGTCCAAACTCAAACTTCTGGAGTACCGATACAGTACTGCAAATAGAAGATTTCACACCATGAAACTTGTTTGTGCTCAAAATTGTTAGAAAATATTTTATAAAATTCCCTTCAGATTACTCAAAACATAACTTTTGTGTTTACATTTGGGTCCTAATATCTCACTATATATATATATATATGCACATTTTCCAAATCCAAAGGTCTCCAGCACCTTTAATATTTTTAGTCTCAAACATTTTAGATAAGAAATACTTGACCTGTGTGTATAAAGCGTGATTCTTCCTAGAATAGGATTTGAGGCTTCAGTTGTAGTTCTCTTCACTTGTCAAGCCAGTTAGACCAGAGGATTTTGCACCAGGCACAGCATTATGAAAGTGAAGGCCTGACGTGTTCATAGAGTAGATGGACAGATTGCGTTCTTGGCTCTTACATGAAGACACTAAGGGGCAGAAGTCAGCCTTTGTCATGGGCGAGTTTTTCTTGTTATTATGTAATCATTGTAAGAAGTTATTTTAAAAGATGTTCTGCATGTTGATCTTGAAAATTCATTTAAGGTATGAGTAGATTAGAATTATGACTTAATTGGAATGGTAAATGACTGAAAAGAGCAGGATATCTGAGTAGCCAGCCATTCGGCTTTAACACAGACGCTCAGTGACATTCCACTCAGCCCTTCAGTCATACCGCCAGTATTTCACTGCATCCTCTGTGTAAAGAGAGTGTGTGTTCTGGATGCCGTGGAAGACAGAGATCTGTTTTGTATAGGCCTGAACTCAAGCTTATAATCTAGTATTTAGCAACTTGTATGGATTTATTTTTCCGTTTGCTTTAATTGTAAATGATACTAGATTTGCACTACAACAGTTTTAATGTTACCCAAAATATCCTTTAAGTAACATGCTCTGGAACTTTAGAAAAATACATTGATTATTTTTATTTTTTGGATTAATTTTAGTTGATACCAGTTTCCAAAGCCTCTTAACTTTTTAAGAACAATACTACATGTAATATTGATAGGCTTGGTTGTTTTTGTTGTTTTGGTTTTTATGACAACTTCTACTTCTTTCAAGTATCTTGCTGTTACTGTGAGAAATGATAAGTGCAGATACGTGTTCTTGATTAATTACAGAAGTAGAAAACCATGTAGAATGCAGACTGATTGGTTCAGGCCACTTAGGAACCAAACCGGGACTGAAATTTTGCATGATATAATTGCGTGGTGTCAGGAGCCCTTTGCTTCACTGTATGCTCTCAGCCAAGTGCTTTGTTACAGGTATTTTGTCTTTACAGTGCTATTGTTATTATTAAACCTTTAGTACGTCTTACCAGAATGTAACCATAGTAGAGACCTCATAGTAGCAGGTCTTTAATTCTGCTGTATCTGGAAAATCTAAGAGAAATCTCTTTCATGTATCATAAATATAACTTATAGTTAACATTAATTTGATATGAATAGCATTTAAAATTTTTCTGGCTTAGACTATGCTTTTTTTTAAAAAAAAGTAAAATTTTTGGGCTGGAGATTTAGTCCAGTGGTTCTGGAACCTGCCTTGCAAGTACAAGATCTGAGTTCAATCTTTGGTAACCACACACAACAATGCCAGGTGTGGTGACTCATGCCCACCAGCAATCATTACAACATACCACAGTGCTGGCTGTGGTGGCTCACACCAGTAATCCCAGCACTTGGAAGGAAAAGGCAGGAGGATTGCTGGGTTCGAGGCTTGCCTGGGCCACATAGTGAACTCTGGGCTATCCTGAACTACAAAGTGAGATCCTGTCTAAAAAAAAAAAGTAAAATTTTCTGACAATTTTTCACTTACTATGCAGTTCAGATGGTCTTGAACTTACTATATAGCTGAGGCTAGTCTTGAACTCAGTGATACTCTTGCCTTAGCCTCCTGAGTGTTGATAGTACAGGTGTGTGCCATCATGCTCTCTAATTTTTTTTTTTTTTAAAAAAAACTCCTTTTTTTAATTTTAAAGAAGATTTATGTACTGATTTATTCACTATACAGCTCAGACTCCTGGGCTCAGGTGCTCCTCCTGCCTCAGCCTCCCTGGCATGCATCACTAACCTGGCTTATCTCACTGCTAAAAATAAAAGAATATCCTAATTTGTATCTGTTTACTTAAAAAGGTTTTCTGTAGTGAAATTAGTAGTTGGAAAAATTAAGATAATTTTTTGATAATTTTACTTTTCTAGACATTGCTTTCTTTGAAAAATTATTTTAGGATTTTCAGGTGAGGAAGCAATTTAAAATAATCCCTTGAACTGTCTTGACCTTAGACCATTGCGCAGTGGCGGAAGTCAGGGTACCAGGACATGCCAGAGTACGAGAACTTCCGGCACCTTCTTCAGGCCCCGGTGGACGATGCCCAGGAGATCCTGCACTCCAGGTTTCCGATGCCACGGTATATCGACACCGAGCACGGCGGCAGCCAGGTCTGTAGCCCGCGTGCCGTGTGTGTCTGACCTGATGGCTTTGAGAGCGAACCAGTGACACTGTGCAGGAGGCCTTGGCCTACATTCTGGCTTCTGCCCCAGCCCAGCCCTGGCAGAGCCCCCTGGCTGATCAGGGAGTGGGAGCAGCCAGGAGATAGTAAAACCCATGGCTGTCGAGGTTGTGTTCCTTTCTGTCATTCTAGTTTTCTACAAAATAAATGGAAATGTGAAAGGAAAGCATTGTGGTATTACAAAAGGCTCAGTGGGTTTTGGCGCTCTGGGGTTGACTAGGTTCAGCACATGCACCTGTCCCTTTTAGAGCATTGGAAGGAAGGTTTCTGCAGCCCTTCTGGCCTCTCTCTTCCAGTTTAGTCAGTTACTGATGGGGAAGTTGGGATAAGTTTGCTTCACTTGCTCGTTTGAGGCAGGACCCAGAGTTTGTTTACTGCTGTGTTGCTAGTGTCTAGTGTAGTGGCAGTTACTCAGTAATTATAATTTTTATTAGAGTTTTATTGTATTTATAGGATGTACTAAGAATTTCCTCTGACCCTCATAAGAATTCCTAGGTTTCTCAGTTTTGTCTGTGGTAGCACAGACTGAGGGGACTTGTGGCCAAGTGAGCCAGCTAATGGAGGGGCTGGGATTGGAAACCTGGCCTTCTGATGTAGCTGCCCAACCTTTTGTCTGTTGATTAACTGTACTTAGAGAGTAGAAAAATATTTTGTCTGATATTAATCTTCAGAAGATAAGTTGCCTACTCTATCCTGGTCTGAGCTGAAAATTACAACTTACCTTTTACTGATTCTGACCGTGAATATTGCTGCTTTCCTCAGTGACTGTTTGACGATGATCAGTCATGCTAGAGGATGGCTCAGATACTAGCTAAGTTATCTCATGGGATCACCTGTGCTAGAGTTTGAGCGTCGTCGTTTAAAAGAATATGCAAATTTTTGTAGACTTAAAAAATTTGTGTCATTTTATGGGATTTTGAATTTAGGAATTTTAGTCTACTTTGGAATAATTTTAATTTCACACAAACTTTGTCATAGTCATTGCCCACTTTTTAAGGGGGATGTTGGGGACTTCATACTGAATGTTATCTCCCTCCTCTCCACTACTTCCCTCTTTAAAAAAGTTTCAGAGAGGGTTTTACTAAGTTGCTAAATTGTGTGGGCTGGCCTGAACTTGTGACCCTCCACCTCAGGTGCCCGGAGTGTGGGGACACTGGCATGTGCCACCATACCAGGCTGGACAAACAATTGTTATGTGCTGAGTTTTCTGTTAAAATGCATTGTTTGTTATTATGCACGTTTTAAATGTATGATTTGGAAAGAAGGTGCATTTATTTTCTTTTTCTTTTTTTGAGTCACGGTTTCGCTGTGTATTTCAGGCTGACCTTGAACTCACTGTGGAGCTCAGGGTACCCTGAATTTACACCAATCCTCCTGTCTCAACCTCCTGAGTGCCGAGATTACAGACACGTACCACCCTACCCTGCGTGTGCACTTATTATTTATCACCTATCTTTCCTAAGTGTTACATTTTAATAAAATTAATTTTACCAACACGTCAAACTTATTTCATAAAGTATGTGTTTATTCAGCTTATTTACTAACTCCATTTCTGATGGGTAACATGATTTCTTTTTTCTTTTTCAGGCCCGTTTTCTGCTTTCCAAAGTCAATCCTTCACAGACTCATAATAATATGTATGCTTGGGGCCAGGTAAGTGTAAATAAGAGCCTTAGAAATTATTTATTTGTGTATTCATGGTTTGTTTTTTCTGAAAACTATGTTTTTTCCTGTGCATTTAGTGATGATTTCTGTTGGAAAAAGAATGAAAAAATAAGAGTTGAAAATAGAACTAGTATTCGGTGGCACCATGGAAAATAAAAAAGCAATCCTATCAAATAGACAGAACTCCTTCCTATTGCAAGTTTAGCACCTTACCCCTGAGACAAAAAGTAATAAAATATATCAGATGAGAAGTGATGATTCAAGCTTAACGTGGGGCTGTGAACCAGAAAAGACTAATAAGCCAGGAGAGGCCAGGGACTGTCATGGCACAGGAGAGCAGGAAGCCTGCAAGTCATTATTGACAACTTTAATTTGGCAAAAATCTTAGCTCCTGCTGTAACTCCTCAGCATTTATCAGATGTCTGACATACGCAGGACTCAGCGTTGGTGCTTTAGGGTATGTGATTGCCACCCTTGTCTTTGAAGAGCTTGTCCTCGGTTATTAGAGAGAAGATGCATATGTAATGTAAAGTAAAGTGAAAATGCAAGAATATGTTCAGTGTGCCCGAAGTATAAAATATTACAGAGCTTAGAGAAAGAAACATGGAAGTGGTCCTGTTGAGGGTGTGTGTTCATAAAAACACTCAAGAAAAAGGCATGGTTAGTCTGGAAAATGCTTATTATTTTAATAAGAAGAAATTGCATGAGAAAAAGAATTCTAAATAGAGGATAATGTGGGTTAGATAATAGCAGCTGTGTACAGAGGAGTAGTAGATTGTGGAAATGTGCTACATGTGTAGATTGTGGAGGGTGTTGGATGCCAGGTGGAAGATGGGAGGTTGTCTTTGTTTGGTAATAGAGACTTGTTGAAGGTTTTTGGGCAGAGGGTCAAGTTACAGTCTTAGGTTGTATCGTTGAATCTTTTCTTTTTTTGAGACAAGGTCTCGCTTTGCGGTGCAGGCTGGGCTCGGACCTCCAGGCCTCTGCCTCCCCCTGCACGAGTGCTGGGATAACTGGCAGGCACCAGCACACTCAGCGGGAGAGCTGGGTTTTAACATTAATTGGGAGATATCTGTAGGCTGAAATTGTTTATTGAAGTAATGGAAACAAGGAGGAAGGAATGCAAGATTGTGAAAAAGAACAGATTTTGGAATATTTCAAAAGCAGATTGAGTGGAACTTAAGTGAGAGTTGCAGGAAAGTATATTAGTCCAGGGTGTGAAAGCTGCGTACGAAGGTGAACTCTGATGGGATGCTTCCGGACTGAGACAGAACAGGTTACAGGGAGTTAGTGGGTAGCAGAGAAGTGGACTTTATAAATGGTTCTTTTGTAAATTTAGTTTGAGGATATAATATAATGATAGAAGAATGATGCCTTTAGGGCAAAAGCACAGAATTTATTTGTAGAACAAGTATAAGGAGATAGTACGAGGAAGTATAAAACAGTAAAGAAAGAAAACGGATGTTGAGATCATGAGGAGACTGTGTGGTAAGACTGCCTGGAGCTGAAGCGCTGGTGAGGAGGCCGGATGGACATTTCTTCTGGCAAAGGCAAAAGGGGAGAAGAATGGCAGAGAGAAAGACTTCGAGACGGTCACTCGTAATTGAATACATTTCTCAGTAATGGATTATATGCTAATGTGAAAGGCCAAGGTGAAGGATTAGAAAATGGGAAAGATTAAAAATAGCTATCATGAATATAAATCCACAGCGGATTAAGAAAACAGCTTTTGCAACAGTGCTGAACACCCTTTCTTTCTAGAGAGGGTCTAGACATAGTTCAGGCTGACCTTGAGCTCATTGTGTAGTCCCAGGATGGCCTTGAACTTCCGGTGGTCTTCCTGCTTCAGCCTCCTGGGAGCTGGGATTATAAGTATATACCACCATGCCCAACCGAGTGCACATTTTATTTACTAGGAATTTTAATAACATGCTTCCATAATGTTTTCTGCCATGCTTTGTAGTTCAGGCACTGGGTGAAGATGAAAACTTTTGGTAGTAACTTAGGATAGGTATGATAAAGAGGACACTTTAGAAAATAGATAGGCTAATTTTAGATACATGTTGATTGGCTGAGAGGCCCAGGCTGGGCGGTGGGTGGGGCCTGAGCGTGTGGAGGCCCCTGAGCCACACTCTGTTTCTCTCACTATTCTCTAATTCCCAAGCTTGGAAACCTTAATCATGTACAGTCCCTCTCCCTCCTGCCCCCGATTAGTCAGTCACGTTTTCCCTTTTCCCTCTGTCTCCCTCCCACGTCACCAGCCGAAGTCAGGTCTTTGTTACTTGCATGGCCTGTGGGCACCCCAGCGGCTGGGATGGCAGCTCTTCTGTCCACGTGCCAGTGGCCTGACGCGTCTCCCTCAGGCTGAGTCTTAGAAACGAGCTGTGACGTCTTCACCAGCCCTGACACATTCTGTGTGAACACTGTCTGGTGTGCCTGGGGTCCTTCCTGCTGAGACCCGCCGCACTCCCACTGTCAGCCACTGCTTAGGTCTTTTAGCCAAATCAGCTTCTCCTTGACTTTGAACATACTGAGCATCTTCCCGTCTTCAAGGGTGGGATTCTGCGTTTGAAAATGTGATTCTGCGTTTGAAAATGGAATAAATATGTTGGGGAAATGTTGAGTTCTTGTTTGTGGGTTAAAATGACGACGTGGAAGAATCGTTGGGAAGTTTTGGAAGAAAAAACTTGTCAAGTTGGTAAACGTGGAGCCTGCAAGTTACTCCTCCCTGCCTTTGCTACCTTGTCTACAGAGTTTAACAGTTTGTGCTTGATCCAGAGAGATATACATTGATGCAGATGTTTACTCAGTAAATAGCACCTGTTTTCACTGGGGAAAAGTCTCTCCCTAAAGATATCTAACATAGGAAACAAAATTTACTTTAAACTTCACAGTTTACTTATTGTCGCCTGGAAGTAGAGCAGCATAGGTGTAAACTAGAGACCTGAAACCTTTCGTGATTCATGCTTTTTGTAGAAGAAATTGTTAATATTTTAATAGTTGCAATAATTAGTTGAATCTCAAAATTAGTTTTATTCACAACGGCTAAGATTTTA
Organism: Petromus typicus; assembly: GCA_004026965.1. Classification (NCBI taxonomy): domain Eukaryota; kingdom Metazoa; phylum Chordata; class Mammalia; order Rodentia; family Petromuridae; genus Petromus; species Petromus typicus. The sequence continues at coordinate 13,238 of PVIR01024820.1, read as the reverse complement.
AATTACGAGAAACTTCTCTGAGATGGTATGCACCCTGTGTTTTAGGAAAGGAAGGTGAGGTTTACACAGGTTCAGTAACTTAGCAGAGGGCTCACAGCTCAGCTGTGCACAGCCCTGATTTTAGCCTAGGCCTGTCTGACTCCATATTCTGAGTTTTCAGTAATTAATTTGATGATGGCTGTTTTACTTAGTACCCACAGGAATTAACTTAGTAGACAGTATCTTATTTACTAAAAATGAACACATCCAATTTCTTAGTTTTCTTTGTCAGAAATCCACAGCTCAGTGTGTTACCTGGGAATCGCCTGAAGGGGGCACCGCGGTTACACTGCTTCTGTGATTAAGGGATGGAAAGTTTGAGCCTCTCTGCCTAATCCTGGATGTTTTAAGGAGGAAAAAAAAATACAATTTGGAAAGTTGAGGTCAACTAACTGCAATATAATTGATCTGGGCATTAGTATTTGTAAGTTCAACTAAGCTTTTTGTAGAATGTAAGTTAGATAAGCCATATCTATTTTGTCTTGACCAGAATAAATCTGGGTTTGGGTGCATAAAATGAAAAAAAAAAAAAAAAAAAAAAGAGGTGCAGTCACAGACAGAAAAACAGGCCAGTCGCTCATGTTTCATTGATTTAGGTCAGCTGTGAGACCTTTCCTTGTCTGCAATAACAGGATACTCAGGGTTACAAAGTAATAGGTTTTTCTTTTTTTAGCTTTTTTTCTCCTTGAGACAGGGTTTCACTTTGTAGTTCAGGCAGGTCCAGAACTCAGCCTCAAACTCAGCAATCCTCCTGCCTCTGCTTCCCAAGTGCTGGAATTACAGGTGTGAGCCATCACGCCCAATAATTAGTGGTATGTGGCATGTGGTACTGATTGCTGGTGGGCATGAGTCTCCCTGAGTCTCTTGTATGTGTTATCAAGGATTGAACCTAGGCCCTTGTGCTTGCAAGATAGGTGCTGGAACCACGGAGCTAAATCCCTGGTCCAGTAATAGATTTTTCAATACAAGCAGTAACGAGGAGCTACTGTGCGGCTGCTGTATGTGCCAGGTACTGTTCTGTTGTCTTCATTCCACTCCACTCATGGAATTGTGACCTTGTCTGTGCGTTAGAAGCAGAGCTTCACGGCATGTGCAGCTTCCCCAGCGCCATCGTCAGTGCACAGCCACAGCTGGTGCCCAGCCCAGCCCAGCCCCGGGCCTGTCATCCCCGCCTCTGTCCTCCTCCATGGCCAGCTTCCCTGAGTTACTAGAAGTCAGCACCGAAGATGGCTTTCTTCCGTTCAGTAGAGGTTCCAGCATCTGTGGCTGTGACAGAGCAGGTCCACAGGCTCTGACTTAACACTAGCTTGCTGATAGCTTGTGAAGAATACATCACTTCCATTTTAGAACTATTTCTACGTATTAATAAATGGAATTTGAGTATCAAAAGAAAAAGGTTGAAGATCTAAAATCTAGAAGTACTTTCTCTTGCTATAGGAAAATTTTAGCCGAGTATTGTGGCACATTCCTGTCATCCCAGCACTCAGGAGGCTGAGGCAGGAAGATGACCTCACTTTCAAGGCTTGCCTGAACTACATAGTGAGACCCTGTCTCAAAATATAAAAAAATTCATTGTGTAAGGATTAGAGATCAAGGTCATATTGCCAATACAGTTTTTATTAAAGTGGATTTTAGGAATTTCCCCTAACTCCTATTGATTACTTGAAACCCACAGAGATAAATTAAAATGGTTTGAAAAGTTGATAAGCACAGTAAATGATATTGTGGCATTTCCGTTAAAATGGTCAGGAGGGTGTGGAGGTCAGGCTGTCTGGAAGCACCGTGTGTCCTGACAGAGACTCAGCTGTGCCTGCAGCAGCCACGATGGACAGAGACACGGTCCTGTTACTCAGGGACTCTAAGGATTTTGGTAGAACTTTCTCTGCAGAAGCAGGAACTTAGATGTTACTTCTGCTTGCAGTGATTTCCTTGTCAGTTTTAAACTGTACTCGTACATTGCTTCTACATGCCAAGGTGTCGCCCTGTGTTGTAATCATGGCAAATACCTCTTTTCCTCTAGGAGTCTGGAGCACCCATTCTCACAGATGATGTGAGTTTGCAAGTCTTCATGGATCACCTGAAGAAACTTGCCGTGTCGAGTGCTGCTTGACATGCTCAGCGTGTTCAGGACACTTAAGAGATGAAATAAGTTCTCAATTTTAGTTTTTCTTTTTTCAATCTTTTTTTTTTTTTTTTTTTTTTTGAGACAGGGTTTCATGAGTTAGCTCAGGCTGGCCTTGAACTTGCTCTGTAGCCCAGGCTGGCCTCGAACTTTTGATCCTCCTGCCTCATCCTCCTGAGTATTGGGATTACAGGTGTGCACCACCACACCCAGCTCCTTTTTCCACTTACCTGTGGAAACCAACAGAGATATCTCTAGACTTTTTTTTTTTTTTTTGGTATCAGTATGGTTTGAGATGACAGATGCAAAGAGTTCACATTTGTAAATTAAGCTGAATATAGTGAGAGCAAAGAGAACAAATTTATTTGCCACAGTATTAAAACTGGTTTCACAAATTCGAGTTTTGTATAACTTATGTCTAAGAATTAAAACTGTCTGCCTTGTACTGCAGATATCTCTCTGTATATTGCAGACAAATCAGCAGTGGCACTGAATGTCTTCCTGACCTTTTAGAAACCTATTTAATTTTAGCCAGAAAGGAACAAATCAATAGTAATGATAAATGTGAACATTTTTGCTTTTTTATTGACTGCTTTTCTGTGATTTTTCAACACTACGTCTATCCTTGTTTTGTGCTTTCTCTGTTAAAGTGAATTTATTTTTATGACTTGTTCAGACATTATCTGACTTTATAATGGTAATTTTCATGAAGAGAATATCATGTTTTTTTTGTTATTTGGAAAACTGTTTAAGATGAAAAATATGGGGGAGCAGAGGTGATAATCCTACAACTGACAGTAAATGTGAAGTTCCTGCTAAGTACGTAATTTACGTGACTAACTATAATATTTTTTTTAAAAGATTGATAGAAAATAAAGTGTTTTGTCACAGTGCGTGAAGAAAGCCTTTGCAGTAAAATGACTATTATAACTGCTAAACCAAAATTATTTTCCCCTACTTTACTTTGATTTCTCTCCTTTGTCCGAGGTACATTTTTACATTATATCCTTCAGTATTTCAACAGTACATTGAGAGCTTCCACAATTATTTTTATCCTCTGCTTCCTTTTTGTGAAAATTATTATGTTCTGGTTTTTTTAAGCAGTATTATGTAATGTTTATTTAATTGTGTCATGTGGTGGTAGGCAGTTTTATTTTGATTTATTGATTAGTATCATTCACTTTTACATTTTAAGGTTTACCTATAGCAAATATGTTTACATTACTAAAGCCAGATGTGATTTGACAATGAAATTCCCATATCAAGTGCTGAAATGACCGGTGGTGCTCTGATACATAATTAGAGAGGCAATTGTGACGATTGTACTCGCATGAACACAATCACAGGATGGTAAAATGGACTTATGATTGTTTATAGTATATTCAGTAAGCTTAACTTTTGTTCCATCTTATTTGAACTGAACTGTTAGGCCAGAATGCCAATAAAGTATGCTTTTCTCTGTTTTCCTGGTTATTTTTGAATTCTAGTAAAGCTTGAGGAAGCTAATGTAAAAGAGATTTCCAGTTTTTTGGATCGACACATAATTGTACATCTTTATGGGGTGCAACCTGATAATTTGATATATGAGTATAAGGTGTCCTGATTGAATGGGTTGATTAGCATTCCCATCCCTTTAAACCTGTACTGTTTCCTTGTGTTGTGGTCTTCAGTTCCCGTGTTCCGGCTCTTTATAAAACATGTCCTCGTTGTAGCTGTCATCCCCCCTTGCAGGTGAAATCGAGTCTTGGCTGGGTCGAGCACGCTGCACGTATGTCTCCTGGCACAGAGGTAGAATAATAGAGGCATGAGCACACCACCTCCTTGTGTAGAAACTGGTTTAAAGCTGTCTGGAGTTCAGCCCTGCCTACTCGGACGTGACTCCTGCTCCCTTCTTCCTCTGCCAAAACCATGCCCATATTTAATAACTTCATGCTTCAACTAATCCATGGCTGCCCTATACAACTGCCTGCCTCTCTGCCTTCTTTATAAGCTTATGCACTGCTTAATAAAAGTGGAAGTTTCTCCGAAAACTTCTCCGGAGTCTGCTGTGTGACTTCGTGCTTCACTCTCCCATCAGAGTCTCCATGCCCAAAACACGGTAATACCCCCTCAGTGCTGCAGGCACTAGAACTTACTCTCCTGGGCCACTGTGTGTGTCCCCTGTTACCTGACTTCCTGTCATCCTCCCTGGTGTCTAGTACCCACAGTCAGAATCTTAACTCCCTGAAGTCACTTTTTTTTTTGAGACAGGGTCTTGCTTTGAGGTTCAGGCTGCCTCTGGGCTCAGCCTCAAACTCACATCACAGCAATCCTCCTGCCTGTGCCTCCTGAGTGCTGGCTGGGATTATAGACAGGAGCCACCACACCCAGCACTGTGGTATGTGGTACTGATTGCTGATGGGCATGAGCCACCACACCCAGCATTATGGTATGTGGTTACTGGGGATCGAACTTGGGACTTTGTGCTTGCCAGGCAGACATCGGAACCACTGAGCTAAATTCCCAGCCCTCTGGGTCATTTTTGTGTGTAATTTAATTATTAGAAAATTACTATCCATTTAGTAGACTGTTAAAAAATGTTTAACCCTTTGTTTTAAGTCTGTTTGGGCTACTGTGACAAAATACTTCCAACTAGATGATTTATCTGAACAATAAATGTACTTATTCCAGTTTTAGGGGCCAAGAAATCAAGATCAGAAAATGAAATAAGGACTGAGACATGCATAGCTTTTGTGTGCTATGAGCTTGATTTCTATTCATCTTGAACATATATATTATCAAGTAATCTTACAGATGATTCTCTTGTTTGCTTAGTAGTTTATTTCATAAAATTGAAATGTTTTTTTTCCTGTTCATTTTCCTCCTTTGCTTAGTCTACTGGAACAACAATGAGCTGAGCCTTAATGTATTATTATCCAGTGAATACAGTACCCAGGTATGCAAGAGTGAAGGGACATTACTACATAATAACTTACTAAGTAAACTCCAGGGTTTTTTCTTCTTTTTAGTAACAAAGTGCAGTTATCAGGGCCGAGGATGAGATATATTGGAAAGCTGAGGAATGCTTTTCCTTAAAGAAACATAAAATAAGTAAATGGTAACACTGGGAGATAAAAATAGTACCTTTTTTGGTACTAGGAATGAAAGTCAGGGCCTTTCACTCGCCAGGCACTTGCTGAGCTACATCCCCAAACTTTAGGTTTTGTTACAGCAATTTAAGATTAGTTATGTATTATTAAAAGATAATAAAGACTTGACCAGGATATTCAAAATCAAAACATATAACTTCCAAACCAGTAGGGGGAAAAGTTGCAATAAAATAATTTGATCAAAAAGCAACCAGGAGATAGGAAGGAAGTAGCAAATGAAAAAGCCTGGAAACTTACACAAAGGAGACAATGGATCAATACTTTCTAATGTATTTTATGAAAGAAAAAATACCTTTTGGTTTGTCACAATACTGAACCAGTAGCATTACATTTACTGTCCTTTTAGTTTTCTGCAAATTTATTCAAAAAAGTCGATCTTTTTCACATACCCATGTTCCACAAAGTATGGCCAAATATGTTGTTTGGTTTATCATTTATAGTTGATTGAAGAGTACTTTGTATTAATTTCAAAAATTTTTTAAAAATTTGAAGCAGCAGACACAAAACAGGAAAACTCATGTTTGATATTCTTAAAAATTCCATTTCACAATGAATATCTGAAAATTTAAAAGTATATTTCTTTTATCCCCCAGGTGGTTCCCCCACCACTTTTTCTCCTCACAGTGAAAGGCTTATTTTAATTTTTAAAATTTTCATTTTATGAGTATAGTACATGATTCCATTCATCGTGTGGAGCTGGTACATGTACAGAATTCATCTTAGTTCCTTTTATGCATCTCTATCTCTCGGTCCCCTTTCCCTTTACAAAACATCTCTTTCCCTATTGAAAACAACCCAAATACCCATCAACTGGAGACTGGATGAAGATGTGGGTTTTAAAAAATAAAATGGAGTATTAGTCTGCCATAAAGAATGATAAGTTTGAGTCATTTATACTCAAGTGGACATACCTTGAGGACACAGTCATAAGTGAAGAAAATAGGTCACAGATGTGTAAATACTGTATCTTTTTTCTGGTATGAGAATCCAAAGATGTAAATGACTTCTTGAATGTATGAGAGATTTTATGAAATAGAAAATATTCAAAGGGAAATGGACAGAGAAAAGTAATGAGGAGAAAGAAAATAAATATAGAGGGTGAGGGGTGGTAGGATGGGTAGGGAAATGGGTAAAAATGAGAATTAACTCATGTCACATACTGGTACGAATTTTGAATGTTGAGTGCAGTCGTGATATGTATATATAAGTGTACCAATAAAGAATTCAATTTTAAAAAGATCTATTTCCCTGCCTTCTGTTATATGTCTTTTATTTCATTTTGCTAAAAGGATGATTCTAGTGACTGTCAAACTTCTTGGTGCAGAGACTTCCTGGCAGAGGCAGAGACAGAGGCAGAGGCTGCCACGCACAGTCCCAGCCCCTCGGGCGGGCGGTGAGGCAGAGGATTTCTGGAATCCAAGAGCTGGGCAGTCTGGAAACACAGCAAAACTTCCTTTCTTAAAAGAAAAAAAAAATAACAAATACATAAACCAGAAAAATTTAACATACACTTCTGATATTTTTCTCCTTTGCAGAAATCAGAATGATTGAGGGCCAGGGAGTTAGCTCAGTGGTTCTGGCGTCTGTCTTGCAAGCGCAAGGACCCGGGTTTGATCCCCGGTAACCACATACCATACTGGGCGTGGTGGCTCATGCCTGTAATCCCAGCACTCGGGAGGCAGAGGCAGGAGGATTGCTGTGATGTGAGTTTGAGGCTGAGCTCAGCGCCAGCCTGAACCATAAAAGCGAGACCCTGTCTCAAAAAAAAAAGAAATCAGAATGGTTGAATTCACTAGCAACGCCCAATTCTGCTAAAGGTAGTTAGACACTGCTCTTTTGCTCTTTGTAGCTGTGTAATGCTCTCTTTTGTTGCCTTTCTAGAACACTTTTTTTTAAAAGTATTTTTGAGACAAGGTCTCGCTTTGTAGTTCAGTCTGATCCTGAACTCAGCCTTGAACTCAGCAGTCCTGCCTCTGCCTCCTGAGTGCTGGGAACGTTGATTGCTGGTGGGCGTGACTTTCCACGCCTGGAATTGTTGTATGTGGTTACCGGGATCCAACTCTGGCCCTTGGGCTTGCAAGGCAGGTGCCGGAACCCCTGAGCTAAATCTCTGGCCTGCCTTTCCGGAATTCTTTGAAATTGAATTATGTTTTTACATGTTATTGTCTTCTTACATTTAGTTATTTTATACTCAGTAGCCCTTTCTACAATTTCTGTTTCTTAGAGAATAATTTTAAAGCTTATTGTTCAACTGTATGTTGTTCAAGCATAATTTAGATCATTTATCAATAATTTGGGTTCTGATTTTAACTTCATCTAAAACTTCACAGCAGGAAAAACTTCCAAATTGTACTACTGATGCACTTTTTTATTTTTATTTTTTTTCTGGAACTATGCAGTCCAGGCTGGCCTTGACCTCACGAGCATTCTCCTTCTCAGCTTCCTGAGTACTGTGGGATTTCAGGCATGTGCAACCATGCCCAACACAGTATTTTTCTCAGTTAATCCTTATGTTTTAAATAAGTTTTTTAAAAAATGACATATTTACTTGTAAAGATATTCCACTTTAGTAAAAGATTGATTCCATCTGTGAACTAAGATTTATACTTACAAAAACAAATTATACCTCGGGCTGGGGAGTTAGCTCAGTGGTTCTGGCGCCTGTCTTGCAGGCGCAGGGGCCTGGGTTCGATTCCCTGGTGACCACATACAATACTGGGTGTGGAGACTCATGCCCAGCGGAAACCAGTGCCACATACCACAGTGCCGGACGTGGTGGCTCACACCTGTAGTCCCAGCACTCAGGAGGCAGAGGCAGGAGGATTGCTGTGATGTGAGTTTGGGGCTGAGCTTGAGGCCAGCCTGAACTACAAAGTGAGACCCTGTCTCAAAAAAAAAACTAAAAAACAAAACAAACAAACAAAAAATACAAATTACACCTCAAGGCACTACTTTTCTGTTGTTTTTTTTTTTAGACAGGGTCTCACTTTGTAGTTCAAGCTGGCCCTGAGCTCAGCCTCAAACTCACATCACAGCAATCCTCCTGCCTCTGCCTCCCGAGTGCTGGGACTACAGGCGTGAGCCACCACGCCCGGCACTGTGGTATGTGGTACTGGTTGCTGCTGGGCATGAGTCTCCACACCCAGTATTATATGTGGTAACTGGGGATCGAACCCGGGTCCTTGCGCTTGCAAGGCAGGCGCCAGAACCACTGAGCTAAATCCCTGGCCCATCTGTTTTAACAACAAAGAAAAACTCAGATGACCATGCCATCGCTCTGCTAGGTATGTACACAAAAGAATTAAAAAGATTCATATCACAGTGACATATGTTCACCCATGTTTATAGCAGCTTGGTTTGTGATTGCTAAATTTTGGAAACAACCCAAATGTCCATCAACTGGAGACTGGATAAAAACGCTGTGGTTCTACAGAATGGAGTATTACTCTGCCATAAAAGATGATATGTTTGAATCATTTATACTTAAATGGACATACCTTGAAGACATCCTCATAAGCGAAATAAACACATCACAGATGTGTAAATATCGCATCTTTTCTCTGGTATGAGAAAATGAAGATGTAAATGAGTTCTGGAATGTATGTTATATATTGTGAAATAGAAAATATTCAAAGTGAAATGGGGTGAAGGGGGAAAAATAATGAGATTATAACAAAAAAGGAAATAAAGTTTATGTATATAGGGGGTGGGGGAGGTAGGTCTATGGGAAAAAATGAGAAGTGTCATAAACTGGTACACATTCTCATTGGGGAGTGCAATCATGTGTATATGTAATGTACCAATAAAGTTTAAAAAAAAAAAAAACAACTCAGATCACACGGCCTGGCGGAAGTGTTTCTTCATCTCGGTAAGTAAAGTGTTCTTTCTTCTTGTTTTGAACCTGTTGTTTAAACACCAAGGTGCGTATTACCACAAGTGTTGGTATAGAGCACTCCAGAAAGAGTCAAAATCATTAAAAAAAATATTGCTAACTTATTTTCTAAATGTGAGGGTGCATTTTGGAATCCGTTTGTGCAACCCGAAGTTCTCTAAATTAAGTTCCGCATAGACCTCAATCTTATTCAAAGAAGAGGTTGTAAAAATGTAATATCCGAAGGTTATACATGGATTATTAACACTCAGTAACCACAGATCACTGAACAAGAAGGTTTTTGTTTTGTTTTGTTTTGTTTTAAAGATAGATTTTTGAACGAACAAGGAGTTTTTGGTTAGTTGTGGAGATCGGGTGGGAAGAATGAAGTTTAATCAGCCTTCTCGGTGAGCACTGAGGAGCGAGAGCGTGTGAGCACGCCAGCACGCCGCAGGGAGCAGCAGACACCTGAGGGGAAGTTGTTTAGCGGAAAAGCCCCGGGGAAAAGCTCCGGGGAGAAGCCCGGGGAGGGCGGGAGACAGGTGCATCCTCTGGACTCTAATTGCTCGGCCCGAGTCCGAGTGAATAACGCTGCCATGCGCTGGCCACTCGGGGCTCGGTGTCCAAGGGAGACGTTTGCTCCTAAGCCCCGGATTTTCCCTTGTGTCTGCGTCTCTTTATGTTGCATCCTGGTCACCCTGGGTCAGGTTGGAGCTGAGCTCGCAGGCTGGGGCCTGTGGTTGTGTCGGAGGATCTCCGACATCGGTCAGAGAGCTGCACGGTGGTGCAGTGTGAACCCGTCTCCACACCTCTGGGTTTGGAGACTGATCGGTCAAGTATGACGTGCTCCACACTTCAGAAATTCCGAGGAAAACTATCAGTAGAAGTGAACAGTAAAATAAATGTCAAAATAAGTAGTATGAGAACGAGGATTATTTCATAGACGTGTTAAGTGCAACTGGAGGAGGAGTGGAAGAGGCATGAATTTGGCGTTCAGTCTGAGAAAATAATAAAGGACAAGTAATGAATCCGTCAGTCTCCTTCACGGGGTAAAGCAGCTGGCATATGAAACTTAAAGGTGGAAAGGTTCTTTTCAATTGAGGGTTTCAGAAGTTTGGGTTCACGACTGGTGGCTCCCGGCACAGAGTGCAGAGGAGGGAGCAGAGGGGGCAGGGCCCACGCGGCCACTGAGGCACACTGAAGAGAGTGGCGTCTCCTAGAGGTCTGCAGACAGTCAGGATGGGCCCTCCCAGAAGCTAAAGGAAGAGAAAGAAAATGATGATAAAAATAACATTTAAGTGAGATAGAAAATGAAGACTCAATAATGATTTTCTATGCAACCAAAAAACTCGAGAGTCTTAAAAAAAAAAAAAAAAAAAACCCCAAAACCAAAACCTCTTTTCCAGTACTAGGAATTGAACCCAGAATATCATGCATGGTAAGGAAGTATTCTGTCACTGTGCTACGTCCCAGGCCTACTTGAAAAATCCTTAATAAAATAAACCCACTTTGGAAAACTGAGAAAGAAATTGCTATTGATTTTTCTGATAATAATAAGTATTTAAAAATTCTGGAAGTCCATAATGATTTCTTGTTAAATGCCCCTAATTGAGAAGCATAATCGTTTATTTGTTTAATGATAGAGACATCTAAAAGTTTTCCTCTGTGAACTTAGGGAAGACTTGTCTTACACATTTAGCAACTGTACCTATGTTAGAGTACTTACGAAGTTGTGGTATTGTGACATTGTGTAGTTTAAAGGGCTCATTGATGCCATGAAGTCTTACCTTCTTAAGAATCCCCCCACAGGGCCGGGGAGTTAGCGCAGTGGTTCTGGCGCCTGTCTTGCAAGCGCAAGGTCCTGGGTTCGATTCCCCGGTAACCACATAACAATACTGGGTGTGGAGACCCACACCCAGCAGCAACCAGTACCACATACCACAGTGCCAGGCGTGGTGGCTCATGCCTGTAATCCCAGCACTCGGGAGGCAGAGGCAGGAGGATTGCTGTGATGTGAGTTTGAGGCTGAGCTCAGGTCCAGCCTGAACCACAAAGCGAGACCCTGTCTCAAAAAACCTAAAAAAAAAAAAAAAAAAAAAAAAAAAAAGAATCCCCCCACAATGTCACTGATGATGGTCTGATCTCTGCAGATTAGTGACAAGATACATAAGATAGCTGTTCGGGTGCTTCATTTTGTGAATGACACTTTAAAAATACTGTGTCGGTATGTGATACATAATAATTTGTGTGTTTGTGATACATAATAATTTCAGGCTGTATTGACCATGAGCTGTCTAGTTCTCCTGTAATGTCAGTAAAGCAAATCTGGGCCGCCTGGAGTGCAGGTGTTGGTGGGATAGAAAGGTGTGTCCAGCCGGGCCACCGCAGACTCCCTGTGCACAGAACAGTGCTCTCCCGACTGCTAGCCAGGGCCTTCGGGCAGAGAGAAGCACTGCAGAGCCTGGTGCTAGAACCTCCTTCCTGTGGGACGCGCGTCTCAGCCAAGTTCCTGTTCAGCGGCCTGAAGGGGAGAAGCATCCATGCAGCGACCCTGTATATATGTCTGACCTGTTCTGGGCACTGCGCTGTGTGTTTTTGCAAAAACATAAGATAAAAAAATCAGCAGTTTTCATAGGGATGAGGATTTTTTTTTCTAAGGATAACAAATCTGGAGATTACTTATGAATAAATGAAGATTTCTTATGAGTAAAAGATGTCACTTTGAAGTGATAAGTCTGCTTCAATAAAGAAGGATCACATTTCACTTTAGTGGTTCACAGCCCTCTCTTCAAGCCAATTTAAAAATAACTTAATCTGCAGAGGTTTAAGCGTTAATCTTCATGAAATCCTTGTGAGATGCTTATAGGTTAAGGGCTCCATATGAAAACATTTGTGCATAGGTGAAATTTGACAGAGATGAGAAAATCCAACAGCAGAGCTTCTCAACCTTGAGCCTGAGTCTAGGGACCATCATAAAGTGATTCTGGCCCAGGAGGTCTGAGATTTGGCATTTCCATGAGCTCCAAGCTGATATCAGTGTGTTGCTACTATTTTTTTTGAGACAAGGTCTCATAATGTAGTTCAAGTGGATTTTAACTCATGATGTAGCCCAGGCTGACCTCGAACTCACGATGATTCTCCTGCCTCAGCCTCCCAAGTGCTAGGATCACAGGCAGGCACTACCATGCTTGTGTGGCTGGGCCACAATTTCAATGGCAATGTTAGCTAAGAGCAGTGTTGCCATGTTTATGGAACTTTCATAGGAAGAAGTCCTGAAGCCAGCGGGAAATGTGCGTTTTGGCATCAGAACAGCCAAGTTTGGAAACTACCAGCATGAAATTGATAGCTGAAGTTATGGGACTAGATGAGATTGCTCTTCTTTAATTATTTACTAGGTACTAACAATGTAGGTAGGAAGCACAGATAGCCTTTTCCATTGAGCGTAGATTCTACAATTATGTATGGCTCCTAATGTTTAATTCTGAAGTTCTATTTTTAATGAGAACATTAAGCCTACTGATTCATCAAATACATCTTTTCCAGCAAGGAAATATTTCTATTAAAAAGACTATCAAGTTGCTGAAATATTAATGGTTGTACAATGTCATGTAACCAAAAAGAATGTTTTCAGTGAATTCTGGATTTTAATGATACCCAGAAGTAGGTTCTATATTTTAGTAGGGATATTGAGAAAATAAGATCCTGAGGAATGAATTGTGAAATTGTTCAATTAATAATTGTTTTTAATTACTTTAAGAATGGTCTCCTAGTTTTTAGGACTGTCAAAACGTTTGTTGGGGCCGGGGAGTTAGCTCAGTGGTTCCGGCGCCTGTCTTGCAAGCGCAAGGACCCGGGTTTGATTCCCCAGTAACCACATAACAATACTGGGTGTGGAGACCCACACCCAGCAGCAATCAGTACCACATGCCACAGTGCCGGACGTGGTGGCTCACGCCTGTAATCCCAGCACCCGGGAGGCAGAGGCAGGAGGATTGCTGTGATGTGAGTTTGAGGCTGAGCTTAGGGCCTGCCTGAACCACAAAGCGAGACCCTGTCT
>PVIR01024819.1:0-25357 GCA_004026965.1 Petromus typicus | reverse complement strand
GGCTGGGGTCAGAGCCCAAGGAGGGAGTTGCAGGTGGAGGGAGATGGTTGAGCTGGACTCCATGGGATAAGCAGGAGTGCTTTCTGCAAATAAGATCATTCTGGGTAAAGGAAGAGTAACTTTGAAGTTCAGGGAAGGACAGGTGTTTCCGTGGAGCTAGAGTGCACCAGAGGCTTCAAGGGTTTGGAAGGGAGACTGGCTCATCCCTGCTGCCAGATCACAGAGAGCCACATGCATCTGCCGTCGCCTAGACAGGGCCTCACAGTCCTGGGCATCAGCCCTCAAGGCCAGCTGTGTGCATCACAGGAAGGTGGGTCTGTCCTGAAGGTGCAAGCCAGAACCCTGAGCTTAGCCTCCTCTGCCATCCACACACTGGATTCATCCACTCAGGATGCAGGTTCCAGCAAGCACTGGTTGATATGAACCAGAGGCTGGGACTTCAGAGAGAAATAATCAGGGATTTCCCCTGCTTCTAGGGAGATCACATTTTGGTGGCTTAGTTACAAGAGGGAGTTTGGACAACGGCTCTGTGCTGCTTAAAGTAGAGGAGGACTCTGTTAAATAGCTGGGTGTCTTGGCAATGTTTTTTGTCGCTGAGACAAAACACTTGACACCCACAGCTATAGGAGAAAAGGTTTATTTTGACTCATGGTTTGTAGAGGTTTGTTTATAGTTGGCTGCTCCAAGGCAGAGGGGCATCCCAGAGAAGAAACAGTTCACTTCGGGCAAAAGGCAGCAAGTACACACTAGCTCTCTTTCTATCCTTGATACCCTTTTTTTTTTTCAGGTTTTTTGAGACAGAGTCTCACTTTTGTAGTTCAGGCTGGCCCTGAGCTCAGCCTCAAACTCACATCACAGCAATCCTACTGCCTCTGCCTCCCGAGTGCTGGTATTACAGGCGTGAGCCACCACGCCTGGCACTGTGGTATGTAATACTGACTGCTGCTGGGCGTGAGTCTCCACACCCAGTATTGTATGTGGTTACCGGGGATTGAACCTGGGCCCTTGTGCTTGCAAGACAGGCTCTGGAACCACTGAGCTAAATCCCCGGCCCTGTCCCTGATATTCTACCCAGGCTTCCCACCCTCAGGATGAGTAGCACTCACACCTGGGGAGGGCACCCTTAATCCTACTCAGAACTATGCCAAACTAATCAGTGAGCTAATATAGTAATTACACACCCTTGGTCCCAGCATCACACACCCTAGGCCCAGTCACTTCTGAAAAGCTCCATCTGTGGTTGCCTGAGGCTTTGGGGGGACGTTTAGATACAAGCTCTAACACTGTAGAGGAGGAGACTTTTGAACTGTGTTGCCAGATTAGACCGGAGTTTCCCTGGGAGGTACAGCAGAATCAGAAGGACTCATGAAGGGCAAGAGTGTTCATTCAGTTACCTGGCAACCACTTCTTCAGTCCTGTGTCTGTGTGCCAGGAGCTGCGCCACCAGGGAGGGGTACGATGAAGCGGATGTTCCACCCTTGTCAAGTCATTGTTATTTACTTGCTCTTCTGTGGCTTCCCTTGGGCTAACACACAGTTATCTTGAGTGTCCACAGGGGGCGGGGGGGGAGTGTCCAGGAGCCCCTGTGGGTACCCAAATCTGGTCTCTTACCTAAGATGGCACAGTGTTTGCCTATAACCCATGCACTTCCCTCCATGCACGTTAAAGTGTTTCTGGAGTAGTTATAATACCTAAATGCTGGGTAATGTTATACTGCATTGCTTAAAGAACAAGAATAAGACAGAATATCTGCAGTTGTTCAGTACAGACCAACACCCCCTATCCCAAACAGTTTCTTTCCAAGGTTGGCTGACCCTCCCTTCACAGAACCTTTGGATATAGAGGGCTAACAGTAAGTGAAGGCAGCCAGTGTCAAACCTGGCAGATAGGAAATGCTCACTAAATATATGTCCTTGACTCTCTGAGACCCTGGCCAGTGATGGCAAACCTTTTAGAGCTTTCAGGTGTTACAAAGAGCCCGCCATAGCACGGGTGCCATCAGTTTGCCAGCACTGCGGCCTTCTCTGAATTAATGCATCAGAGATTCACCAGAAAAGCAGATTTGCTCAGGGAATGAATGAATAAACAAATGCTACCTATCCCATGCTTTTATTTTTTTTTTCCTCCTTATGGGAATCGAACCCAGGGTCTCATGCATGTTAGCAAGAGCTACAACCCTCCCTGCATTTTGCTCTTTACATACCCTTTACAATTTATACATTCCTGGTCATTAAATGTTATTATCTATCTCCATTTTTCAGCCAAGCAAGCAAGAAGAGACAGTGACTGACCTACTGTACCCTAATGCACTGGTAAGGGAGGAAGAAGGACCCAGACCCAAGTGCTGGAGGCCTGAGCTCAGAATCCTAGCTCTCAGCCACATTACTCACTGCTGGGAAGAAAGTGCTGAGAACTTCGAGGGACTTTGTCCCCACCTCAAAGGTTATCTCCCAGGTCAGGTGATGTGTCGGTCAGTCTGTCTGGGGCAGGGGAAGTGCAAAGGTTCCTTTCCCTGCTTTGGAAAAGGATGCAGGAGGCAGACCCTGGACTAACTCATGTCTTTAAAAACGAAGAGAAGAGTGACAGCCTCTGTCCTGAAGAGACTCCTGAGCTCTGGGTTCTTCTGCAGAAGGGAGATGGATGAGTTCAGAGATGGATGGGCCGAGCCAAACAGTCCAGTCCCTCTTGCTGGTCCCAGAGAAATCCCAGGCCCTCTCAAGGCTCTGGGCCAATACACATCACAAGTGACACTGTCTGCTGCAGCTGACCCTGGGAAACGCAAGACTCTGACAGCTTAAAAAAAAACCTCACTCCATGGCACCTTTTCCCCCTTCTTTTATGGGAAAGCACCCCGGGCCGAAGGCACAGGGTTGGCAGACCAGCACATAGGGTCTCCTTCATGCACTCCTGGCCATTTTTTCTGATGGATTTGGGACTTCAAGCAAGTTACTTTGCTCTTCTGAACTTCCCTTTGCTCATGTCTGAAGTGGAGAGAATAAAAACATTGTAATGATATGCAGAATGCCTGAGGCAGCCACTTCCAATATAAGCTGTTGTTATTATCTGTGTGTGGGGGAGAAGGGTACTCGGGATTGAACCCAGGGGCCTTCACACTGAGCCTGTCAGTCCTTTTAATTTTCTTTTCTCAAATTTTTTATTTATTTATTTTTTTAGAGACAGGGTCTCACTTTGTAGTTCAGGCTGGCCCCGAGCTCAGCCTCAAACTCACATCACAGCAATCCTCCTGCCTCTGCCCCCCAAGTACTGGGATGACAGGCGTGAGCCACCACGCCCGGCACTGTGGTATGTAGTACTGATTGCTGCTGGGGTGAGTCTCCACACCCAGTATTGTTATATGGTTACCGGATCTAACCGGGCCCTTGCACTTGCAAAGCAGGTGCCGGAACCACTGAGCTATATCCCTGGCCTGTGTTGTTTTTTGTTTGTTTAAAGATAAGGTCTCACTGGGTAGTTCAGGCTGGCCCTAAACTTAGTGTCAAACTCACATCACAGCAATCCTCCTGCTTCTGCCTCCCAAGTGCTGGGATCACAGGCGTGAGCAACCACGACCGGCAAGGTTGGTATGTGGTACTAATTGCTGCTGCGCGTGAGTCTCCACGCCCAGTATTGTATGTGGCTTCCGGGGATTGAACCCTGGCCCTTGTACTTACAAAGCAGGTGCCAGAACCACTGAGCTAAATCCCTGGCCCTCTTTTCTCAAATTTTGACATTATTAAGTTGCCAAAGCTGAACTCAGATTAGGGAGTCTCCTGTCTCAGCATTCAAGAGTGCTGTTATCATTTGTTTTGACTTAGTTACCAAGCACCTACCATGTGCCACATGGTGAAAGGGGTGTAGGCTGCGAAAAGCTAAAAGGCTCTTTATGTTTAATTTTAAGAAGCCTGAAAAAAAGGAGGAGGAGGAGGAGGAGGAGGAGGAGGAGGAAGAAGAAGAAGAAGAAGAGGAGGAGGAAGAAGCAACAGCAGCAACAGTAGCAGCGCAGCGGCGGCTTCTCACCCATGGAGAGTACATATCTTATCTTTCATTTCTTTCTCAATCTTGGTGACTAAGGTTGCCTAGTGCTGATCTTTTGTGTTTATACAGGGACTGCGGGGCTGGAGAACATGTGGCAGTTTGGGGTCTCTGAGTTCTGGAATTGACTCTCCTCGTTGGCACTGCCCTGTACACCATTCTTGGTGTCCACGCACAGTGCAAAAGCTCCTACAGCACTAACCATGGCCCACCAACCAGTACCTGCTGCCTCTGAGGAGGGACGGATGCCAAGGACTGGCACTGACATCAGTGGCCAATAAGCACCAGGGGCCAGGGCAGTGGAAACCACGGAGCATCAACAGTAATACCACTTTTATAATTATATCAGGTTTTAAAGCTTGCAAAGAGTTTTTACCTTCATTTCATTTAATCTGTATGGGAGAAGATGTCTCCACTAGGTTTTACATAGGAGGAAAATAAACTTAGAGAAGCAGTTTTCAAACTGTAACTAGAGTCCTACCTAGCCCTCCTAGGTTCCCAGTCTTCTGAAAACATCACTGGGGTGCTGCTAAATATGTAGATAGATTATCTCTCTCTAAATTCTAATTCTGAAATTCTAATTAATTCTAATTCTGGCTTCTGGCAAGAATGGTGCCGGAAGATGCTTATCTTCTGGCAAGTGTGGACAAAGTGCTCCTCACAGGTTTATGGATTTAACTCAGATTTGGGTCCTGACCAGGACATATGGTGAGGGCAGGATGAACAAGACAGTCCCAGCTTTAAGGAGCAGGCTGCTTCCTGCTGGGTCAGACACCCCCCTTCCAGCGGACACAGGTTCGAGGCCTCCTTCCACTTTCTAACACCTGCTCAGGTCTGAGCTGGAGGGATCCTGTGAAGGAGCTGAGGAATGCAAAGCCCTAAGCCCTGGGCCCAGCATGTAATAACTGTTTAGTAAATGTTAGCCAGCTGTTAATGGGCTAGTGGAGGCTAGAAAAAGAGGGAGGGGGTGGGGAGCAGTGCAGAAGAAAGCTCTCCAGCTTGGGAAAACAGAAGGGGCCAGACGCTGGAGCAGGAATTTACATTTCTTTAAAGGCAATTCGAGCAGTGATCGTTCCTAGGGGGACTGCCAAGGTGAAGATCACGGCGGTGCGGATCAGGAGAGCAGGCCGAGGAGCAGGCAGGGAGTTCTGAGATGGATCCTGGCGTCCTGCGCCTCGGGCCCCTGCAGGCAGGGATCAAGGGATGCGGCCACCCGGGTGCAGGTCTGGGGAACAGCCAGCTGCTCCCGGTGTTCACACCCCTCACTCCCGCCCGGCTCCCAGCCCCTCCGGGCGCAGCTACACCCCAGCCTCCAGCTTTCGGTGGTGTTCACTTTCTTTTCAGATGGAGAAGTCCTTCTGGGTCCCTCACTCCCCGCTTCCCCAGCGCGACACTTCTATATTTGGAGCTGCGCTCGTCCCGTCGGCCTCCTGTGGAGTTCACCTTTGTTCCGGGAGACCCTGGACCCTGTAGTTCCCCGAGGCTGGCCCTCCAGACCGCGGTACAGAAGAAGGCCCGGAATGCCCTACCCAACGCGTCCCATGCCGCCGCCTGCCCAGAGCTGAGGTTCGCCCCAAAGCCCTACTTGCTTCGCGATGAGCCCCGAATCCATTTTCAGAGGACCAGACAGGGGTACCAGTGAGGCAGGGTAGGGAAGCCCGCGCCAGGCACAGTAGCCTGCTCGGGCGCCCAGACCCGCAACCGAGGGGTCTAGACGGGTCCCGGCCTCCGAGGCCTCTTAGAACGGGGAGGACCTCCTTCCCTTCGAGGTCCTCCCGTTAGAGCCAGGGCTCCCACGCAGGGGGGGCCTCTCTGCGCCACCCCCGACCTTCAGGGTAGGGGGTCAAATTTTCTTAAAGCTTCCCCTGAGGGGGACATGGGGGCGGGGCGGCAGCCCAGAATATAAGGGGCGGAGACCGCTCTCGGATCTACTTAGCCCACCATGCGCACCCACCACCTCCCGGTCCTCCTTCTGCACGCAGGGTGCGCCCTGCTCCAGGTGGGCGCCTTGACGGTGGCCACCGTGCCCCTTCGTGCGCAAGGGCAGCCCTCGTCGCCGTCGCCTCTGGCGTACATGCTGAGCCTCTACCGCGACCCGCTGCCCCGGGCCGACATCATCCGCAGCCTGCAGGCACAAGGTAGGCTGCGCCCTGCTCGCGGCACCCTGGGGCTGCTCGGCCGCCGCCCTCGGAACTGCAGAAGTGCTCTGGCTCGGGCCCTCGGGGACGCGGCGTCCGGGGTCTGATACCCGGGTATCTGCGCTTGGACAGGCGCGGGGCCGATGCCGAGTGGGAGGGGACCCCAGCGCCTACGGCACGACCCGCGGGGACCCGCGGCTCCCCGGTCCTGGAGTAAGGAGAGGAGGGTGCGACCTGATCGCGCAGCTTCCTTGGGCGGACTTAACTGCACACCCGGCCCCTCCCTTGTAAGAAGAACTGAGGCCGGGTGACAGCGCTCATCCGCAGCCCGCACAGAAACCACTAGAGAACTGATGAAAAGTCATCGCTGCAATTGTCTTGGCGTCGGGAGTGTCTCAGGCTGAGGCTTGTAATATCAGAGATCAGGGCTTACGGGTCCCAGATGAGGGAGGGGGAGGTCTGAGGCCGAGAATTGAGGGGGCCCTGGGTCCTCGAGCCGGAACTAAGGAAGTGTCGAGTGTCCGGTGTGTGCCGGGCACCAAAGGGACCTGAGAGTGGAGCCCCCAAGGACCAGGCGGCCCGTTCTGGCACCGCGCGCTGGTGGTGTGGGCAGCTCTGGCCCAGGACCCTCTTTCCGGACGCAATCCACATCCTGACACCTGGGCAACCGCTGTGGCCCACGCCTTCCTCGGCCTACGGGGTCAGACGTTCTTCCCCGGGTCCAGCGCAATCCACATCCGCTGATCTGATCTGACCTGCCGCGGCCCTCGTGGCCAGAGGAGGAGGGGGGCGGGACTCTCAGCTTCCCGGCCGGTGTGGAGTGAGATGGTCGTTGACCCTCTCGGGAAGGGTCATCAGGGGCACTCCAGATGGGGCGTCCCGGAGGACTGGGCGCTGGGAAGTGTGTCCCCGTGTCCCGCCCCTCTGGCTGAAGATCAGGGTCCAGACCGAAAGCCCTGCGGATGGGGGTTAGTGCGGGGAGGGGAAGGACACACTTTTCTAGTTCCTTTGGGA
Organism: Petromus typicus; assembly: GCA_004026965.1. NCBI lineage: Eukaryota > Metazoa > Chordata > Mammalia > Rodentia > Petromuridae > Petromus > Petromus typicus. The sequence goes on along the minus strand of PVIR01024819.1, from coordinate 18,173 downwards.
AGGCTCTCGAAGGTTTGTGCAGTGGTCCGGTGGACTGAAAAACGGTTCTGATTCCTCAGACTCTGCGCCTGGATTCCTTGTGTCACTCTGGCACATTTCACTGGCGGTTTTTCTTTGGTAAATTAGCAGATTGCTCTGTTAGGGCTTACGTGTGTGAATAAGCATAACAATGTTTGCCACTCTGGCCATCTTTAAGTGGTGCGAATTGCTCCGTTCTGTGAGAGTCGCCTGCTGGGAGGGAGGCTGAGGAGGAGGGTGGTCCGAGCCTGCCCCTCCCTTCTAGGACTTCCAAGTTGTGCAGGGACCTGGAAAAAGGAATTGATCCAACCTGATCGTTTGCATCAGCGGGATACTGTAACTTTCACGTTGGACCTTCCATTTCCTCATCTGCAAATTGTGATCCCCCAGGGGAGAGTTCAAGGAGGTGAGGCTTGTAAAACACTGGCACCTGAGAAGCAGCTAATGGTCTTCCATTGACGCTCTTTCTATGGAGTTCTTCCCCTCCCTGGTTAAGGAAGGGGAGCCCCTTGTCCAGAGACCCAACTTCTTTTTTTTTTTTTGAGACAGGGTCTCGCTTTGTGGTTCAGGCTGGCCCTGAGCTCAGCCTCCAACTCACATCACAGCAATCCTCCTGCCTCTGCCTCCCAAGTGCTGGGATTACAGGCATGAGCCACCACGCCCGGCACTGTGGTATGTGGTACTGATTGCCGCTGGGGTGAGTCTCCACACCCAGTATTGTTAAGTGGTTACCGGGACGAACCCGGGTCCTTGCGCTTGCAAGACAGGCACTGGAACCACTGAGCTATATCCGGGGCCCCAACTTCTTTTGACTTTGGAATTGGAGGAGGGTCAAGGCAACCCTGGGACCTCTGTGGCCAAGTCTGAAATCATCACATGGGTGGGCTTTTGGGTCCCCACCACCTCTTCTTCATCCCACTGCACTCATACTTGTTACATTAGTTGGGTAGATGTGTCGTCCCCTTTTACAAGATGTCAGTGTTGCCACAACACTGGGAATGAAAGCCAATGTGGGAGGCCCCATCCGGGCTGCGCCATAGGAAGCTCTTACACACTGTTTACAGAGCTCCTGACCCGGACTCTCATTGCTTGGCCACACACTGTCACGCTAACTTTTGGACCAGGCAATGATGAGGATGTTGAAAATGGCCAACATATATTCAGCTTTGGAGGTTGTGTCTGTTAATTATGATACCTGTGAGGTTATATGCCTTTACCATCAGCCTCCTTTTACAAGGAGGGAAACTGAGGCCCAGAAGAGGAAATTAACTTGATCAATGCCCAACAGCACCTGGCTGACTGCTAATCAGAAGAGCCATCCTCTGAGCTGAAATCCCAGCACTCTGAGAGGCCCAGGGAGGAGGATCTCAAGTTCAAGCCCAGTCTGGGTAATTCAGTGACATGGCAAGATCCTGACTCAAAACAAAAAATGGACTGGGCTGCAGCACAGTGAAAAGCTCTGGGTTCAATCCTAGTATTTTAAGAAGTGCCTTCAGATTTAGCTCCGTGGTTCTGGTGCCTGCCTTGCAAGTGCAAGGTCCTGGGTTTGATCCCTGGTAACCACATACAACGTCACGGGGGTAGAGACTCATGCCCACCAGCTATCAACCACATACCACAGTGCATGGCACAATGGCTCATGCCTGTAATCCCAGCACTTGGGAGGCAGAGATAGGAGAATTGCTTTGAGTTCAAGGCTGAGCTCAGGGCCAGCCTGAACTACAAAGTGAGACCTTGTCTCAAAAAACTTAAAAAAAGAAAAAAATGTGCCTTCTTCTAGAAGGCCATTTGTATTCACTTGAGATAAAATACTTTTAAATCCTAGCCTCCTGGTACAGGTGGCCAGGAGCTGCCGCCATGTCCCACTGACCCCCAAATGGTCAGGTAGTTCAGCAGGGAGAATGATGGGAATGCAGCTGTAGGAGTCCTCACACCTCCCGGCAGAGTTGCTAGCCAGGGGCCGGTTATTGCCCCCTGCAGGTGTTAATGAAGAGGGAAGTGGAAATTAAGTGAAAAAGGACCTCTCGCTGGAGCTGGAGCTGGGCAGGGAGAAGCAGACTGGAGGCTGAAGCTAGGAACTTCCCCTTTATAATACAGGCTGATTTCCCAGAGAATTCACTCTCTGGACTGACTCATGAATAGGTTAGACCCCACCCCCCACCCCATGAAAAATCTCTGATTTTATTTAGCAATAAACCTTCGAACATCTTTATGTCCTGGGTGTCTGTGATGATGCAGAGATGGACAGTGTCTTATTATTCTCACTGCAGGGAAGAGGAAGTAAGAGTTTGATAAAATTTAAAAATTAGTTGGACATGTGGGACATATGTGTAATCCCAGCACTCTGGGAGGCTGAGGTGGTTGAATCACAATTCTACTCTTAGCTCTATTGCTTTTCAAGATGGACATCTTGGGGGTATCCTTTAACCTGTCTGAGCCTCAGTTTTCCTCATCTCTAAAATGGGCGCAAAGGCTATCAGCACCTCAGATGAGGTGAGGGTGAGAAATGGTTGATACCAAGCACAGGCTGCAACATGAGCTGGGGTGGTTAATGGGTGATCAAGTTGGGGAGCCACTCAGCCTTTCTTCCTGGTTTTCTCTCACAGACGTGGAGGTAGATGGGCAGAACTGGACCTTTGCTTTTGACTTCTCCTTCCTGAGCCAGCAAGAGGATCTGGCATGGGCTGAGCTCCGGCTGCAGCTGGCCAGCCCCGTGGACCTCGCCACCAAGGGCCTGCTCACCGTTCAGATTTTCCACCAGCCCAAGCCAGACACAGAGCTGCACCCAGTTGACTGTCCAGAGCGTGTTCGGATGGAGTTGTTCACTGTCACAGCATCTCAATTCACCTTCTCCTCAGGCAACATGGTCCTGGAAGTGACCAGGCCACTCTCCAAATGGCTCAAGGACCCCAGGGCACTGGAGGAGCAGATGCCCAGTGTGACTAGAGAGTGCTGGCAGCGCTCCCCGGGCCTCCCTGGCTCAGTCACTGTCGCTGATGTGCTCCTTATGCTCTACTCCAACCTGTCCAGGGAGCAGAGGCAGCTGGGTGGTGCCACTTTGCTGTGGGAAGCTGAGAGCTCCTGGAGGGTCCAGGAAGGACAGCTGTCCCAGGAGAGGGCCAGGAGGCACCGTCGGCATCACTTGCCAGACAGAAGCCGGCTGTGTCGCAAGGTCAAGTTCCAGGTCGACTTCAACCTGATTGGGTGGGGCTCCTGGATCATCTACCCCAAGCAGTACAACGCCTACCGCTGTGAGGGCGAGTGTCCCAACCCTGTGGGCGAGGAGTTCCACCCCACCAACCACGCATACATCCAGGTGGGACCCGGGCCTAGGGTGGGCCGGCCAGGGGCTGTGAGCCACAGACCCTACCACGCACCACGTCCCTATGAGGTCCCTGGGAAGTGGGGAGATGACCCATCAGTGTCTTTACAAGGTCTAGCTTTGCAGTTCAGGCTGGCCCTGAGCTCACTATGTAGCCCAGGTGAGGCCTGAACTCACAGCAATCCTCATGCTTCTGCCTCTCAAGTGCTGGGATTACAGGCGTGAGCCACCACACCGGGCATTGTGGTAAAAAGGGATCGAACTCCAGACCTTGTGCTTGGAAGGCATGTGCTGGAACCACTGAGCTAAATCCCCAGCCTCATCAGTGTCTTAATAGAGGCATGTGGGGTCCTGCTGTGTGGGTGGCTTTGCACACATTGCTTCCCTGGGACTTTAACTCTTCTTGCTATGTATTCCAGGCTGGCCTTGACCTCTCCATGTAGTCTGGGCTGGTCTCACACTCATGACTCCCAGCTCTTAAGTCCTGTTCCTCTCTCTATCAATTCCTAGCTCAGTGGTGGCGAACTTAAGGCACTCAAGCTGCGTCGAGCTTTTACCATCGAAAGCTCGAAAAGTTTACCATCACTGCTGTAGGCTGTTGAGCTGCACCTGGCAGCAGCCTGTGGGTGGTTGTCTCCTGTGAAATCATGAACTAAATCCCCGGCCCCATACTCTTAGGCCTTTTTAGGGTGTGGGGCCTCACATGTGCTAGGCAGCCTCCCTGGGGCCTGTGGGTAGAATAGAAGGTCTCAGCTCCTCTGTAGCCCTGACTTTCCAGGAAAGGAAGTTCAGAAGCTGGACTTCCGGACGGACTGGCCTGGGTTTGACTCTGGCTGCCTGATATTAAATTGCTTCTTCTCTCAAGCTTCAGTTTCCCTGCCTGTAAAAGGGAAGGGCAATGCCATGATGGTGTGCATGCAGCCTGTGTAGTGGAGGCAGGTTGTAGGTGTGTCTGATGTTTTTTCATTACTCAGAGTCTGATTCGGCTTGATGAAACTGGATCTGTGTTTATCAGGCCATGAATGCAAGAGTACTGTTCTAGCCACTGTACTTTCTCTACCTAAACTGGTAGTCGATGAACTATTTCACAGGAAACAACCAAGCCAGATGCTGCTGCCAGTGAGACTCAACAGCCTACGGCAGTGATGGCAAACTTTTAGAGCTTTCGGTGGTAACATGATAACAGCTTGCTGTGGCAGGAGCACCCTAAGCTCACCACCACTGATCTAGGAGGGGTGGAGAGAGGAACAGGACTGATGGGCTGGGAAAGGGGATAAACTGGAGAGAACACAGAGCCTAGCGTGGTGGCCTTAATGTCAGGGGGAGCCTTGCCTGGCTTTTAAAGCTCACATGGGACCAGTGTCTTCATTCTACTCCCTAAAGTCTTCCTCTGTGCCAAGCTGCCAGCAGGTCTTGTATGAGCAAGGGAGCTGCTGTGGGCTGCAGCCCCAGAGGACCTGTCCGAGCAAAGGCCTTCCTGCATCCCCAGGGACTCCTCTCCACCCACCCTCCTGTAGCGCAGCCAGGGGAATCATCAGACTCAGACAGTACGGCCGCTAATCTGACCTTCTGATCTGAAAAGATATGCTAGATTACGGAGGTGAGGCTAGCTCCCAAATGCCAAGGACTGTTACCTCTCTTCTTGTTCATGTGCTCTTCTCTGGCCTGTGAGAATGTCCACTCGACTCTATTCTACTACATATTTCTAGAACTAAACCAAGTTTCTTGGGATCTTGCAACCCTGGTATCCACTGTACACTAGGACACTTGGATAGACCTATAATGTTAGCTACTGTTCTTCCCAACTTTTTTTTCAGTACTAGGGATTTAACTCAAGGATATACTGCCCCTGAGCTATATCCCTGAGCTTTTCATTTTTTGAGACAGGCTCAGTTGATCAGGCTGCCCTTGAACTCTTGCTCTCCTACTTTAGCTTTCTGGGTAGCTGAAATGAGAGGTGTGTCACCCTACTCATTTTAGGGTGCAGGGCCTCACGTGTGTGTGCTAGGCAAGTGCTCTGTCGTGGAGCCACACCCACCCCTGGCTCACACATAACTTAGAATGTCTCTGTTTAGAGGCAGAGCAGTTAAAATTCTTTTCAGTGTTGGAACTGATGATCTGTGGCGGCTGGTTCTCCTATAAAAACAACTTTTTTCCTACCCTTTACAGAGTCTGCTGAAACGCTACCAGCCCCACCGAGTCCCTTCCACCTGCTGTGCACCTGTGAAGACCAAGCCGCTGAGCATGCTATATGTGGACAATGGCAGGGTGCTCCTTGAGCACCACAGAGACATGATCGTGGAGGAGTGTGGCTGCCTCTGAGGGGTCTTGGAGGTGCGCGGGGTGTGCCTGCACTCCACTAGCTTGGGAAGCTCCCGGGAGATGAGCAGCTGTCCAGGGAGAGGAACAGAGGGAGCAGCAGCTCTGCCAGTGCTGAGGGAGGAAGGGCTGCCTGCTCCGCAGTGAAGGGCTCTGCTGAGGAGGAGGGGGCAGGAGGAAGCTTGCTGGGCCTGCCATGCTTCCCCTCACCAAAGGTAGTGGGGGGCAAAAGCATGAGCGCAGGAGTTCTTACCTTGATTTTTTTCTTTGACTTTGAAATTATGTGCAAAAGCTGGGGCATGTGCATGTATTTTTGAGGTGGGGCAAGGTCAGTATAGCTTTTGTGTATTCTCAAAAGTGGTTCATAACACGCTGTGTCCCCCAAAACTTACACATCATTTTATGGATCCCCCTTGTTTGTCTTGCTGGCCAGTCACAACCCATTGTCCCTGTACAGAGGCTCCCTGGAAGGGTTTCTGCTAATGAATTTCATAAAGCCATTATCTAGCTCTCTTAGGGTAGCAGGTGCCTTTGGCAGGAGGCAGGAATTTGCCCAAGAAGACTGGCCACACTGGACATTTTCTGGGGCCCTCACATGTTCCGAAGTCAGTCTGCTTGGCAGATACAACCTGAATCTATTAAACCTGGTGACAACTGACAAGTGTCAATGTGTGTTATTAATGAGTCCCAAGGTGCTAGTCCAGCAGGGGTGAAGGCCATGGGTGAGTGTTCACTTCTCAGCCTCCTCGTGAGGCATGGTGAGTCCAGTGCGTTTGTATGAAGTAGCTCGAGATGGGATGCAGCTCAAAAGTAGAGCATACGGGTGAGGTCCTGGGTTCGATTCCCAGTACTGCAACAAATTGGCAGCGCTCATGAGTGTCAAGGATAGTGGCCCACTCCTGTAATCCCAATACTCAAGGCTGAGGCAGGAGGATCATCAGGAGTTTAAGGCTCCCTGAGCCATAATGAGGTCAAGGCCAGATGAGAAGACAAAGCAAGGCTCTCTGAAAAAGAAGAGCCACAGACTGTCCTCAAGCCTTATTCCCAATCCTCCTCCTAAGTCTCCCCACTAAGGCCTGCCAAACCCAGTCCCTGGCATGCCCCTTTTTGTCTAAGCTTTATTCACTTGTGTTTTGTTTTTTAATTCCAGTCCTATGACTGGCCTAATTCCAGATCAACATGGCAGCAAACAAAAAGGGGGTCTAAACTTTCCTATAGGAGAATGTGGCCGTGAATCTAACCACAGCTGTCCCCTTCTGAATGAGGCCCCAAAGGTGACACTTTCCACTGGGGCGGTGTTTTTGTTTGGAGCGAGCAGACCCTTTTATGGAACATGGTGATCCACGTGATATCTTGGGATCTACCCAGGTTTCCAGGAAGCCGACCTACTTGGTGCCCCAGCCTGGGGAATGATCCCAGTTGTGGGGGACTCCCACTGAATTTCATGTGGCAAGTAATCAGGGCCCAGAAGGAACTGCATGTGCTAGAACTGGGCCCAGGGTTCCAAAACCTCTGGGCTTTGACTTGGCAACAGAGCCTGTCCCGCCGCTCATTTTCTGGGCTGAAAATGACCTTTCAGAGCTGCCCCGGGCTCGGCCAGCTCTGTGCATTGTCCTGACCACAGCAGGGCTGTGTGTGACCGTACTGGAGAACAGCTGCATGGGCAGCTTTCGTCAGCTTGTTCCAGTCCCTTTCCTATCCGAGACCGCAGAGAGCTGAGCTCTGATTCTCTGGGCCCCAGGAGCATCATCCTGAACAGTATCCAATGGTTTCTGCTCACCTAGTTTTGGATTGAGCCTTGGCCTACAGAGCCAGACATTCAGATTTAGCTCAGTGGTTCAGGTACCTGCCTCGATCCCGGGTATCACAAACTAAAACCAAAACCAAACAATCCCAGGTATCACAATAAAACAAAACAAAACAAAAACAAAAAAGGGGACTACCTTGCCGGATATTCCAATCCCACCAACCTGAAGTTCTGGCAGTGAAAAGCTGTTCTTTTACGGCTGGGGCCAGCAAAGTGGAAGGTTAGCCTATCTGAGCTACAGCTGTGGGAGTATTTGTGGTTAGCTGCTCTGCTCACTTCCACCCCAAGATACACACCCAAATCGGCAGAGCTCCAGGTATTGCTGAGCTCCTGAGAATTAGCACTAGTGTACCAGCAGCAGAGTCTTCTAGCTGCTGCCTGGTATGTGGGGCAAAGTCAATCCACCCCCCTCTAGCAAGCAGCTCCCTGAGCCATGAACTGGCTGAAGGTTTTGCAAGTCTGAGGAAGCAGCTACCTCACCAAGGCACTACATGTGGCTTCAACATAAGTTATTTAAACTTGATCTCAAAGCAAAGATCTACTGTCCTTGAAGCACAAGTCAGAAGTTGAGAATGGGAAAAACTGGCAGCAGGTAAGAGTGGAGGAAAGGAAAACACTGAAAGAGAAGCAGAAGCTGAGGCAGGAAGATCACAATTCTGAACTTAACCTAGGTAATAAGAAAGAGAGCTCCAGCGGTCCCTGCCTGGGTGCTGGCTGGAGTAGCCACGCTGCACACTCTCTGGCTTTCTATGCCTCGAGTATTTAACAAGAAACTTGACTGAACTCTTCCTGAGCCTCATGAGAACCTAGAAATTACTTCTTAGCCCCATTTTTGATAACACTGAGGCTCAGAGACCCAAGAATCCTTTTAGAACAAAACCAGCTCCTAAGCAGCACGGCTGGCACTGAAGTCATTGACTGCAAAGCCAGTGCCAACCTCAGCAGTCCTAACTGGAGGACTTGCGAGGCAGCTTTCTTCTGTGGGCTCTCTTCACAACCAGCACAGGGGGACAGAACCCTTGTTCTGTCAGTGCTAATACCTCACTGCTGGCTTCATCATGACCAGGAATCAGACACAACAGCCCAGCTGAAGACAGCAGACTAATTAGCACAAGGCTGAGGCTGGGGGATTGCAGCAAGTTCAAAGCCAGCCTGGGCTACATGGTGTATTCAAGGCCTGAACTACACAGCAGTTCTGTTCCAGCACCACAAAACAAAGACACCAAGCTGATACTCAAATCTTTTATTGATTTAACAGTAACAGCAACCATTGGTGAGAATTTAATGTCTTCTCTAATTTCCAAATACCTGTTGACAATGAAAAAACAAAAACTGGTCATGAAATCACAGAGGACTGCATGTGCGCTCCACTGTCCACTGGTGACAGAGCAGATGAGGGGTGAGGGGATAGCACATCAGGGAGACGATGGCAAGACTGAGCAAGGTGCTGGCAGTCTCTACAGAGTACTTTTAAAAGATGCTTAAAATGGACACACTCGCACTCAGGCCCTTGAAGACCCCTGTTTAAGGTGTGCCCTGGGGCTGTGAGAGCTTCCCCTCAGGGGAAGAGATGGTTTCCCCTGAAGGTGACAAGGAGGCACTGGCCAGGGATTTGTGACTCAGTGCAGCCTCTCCCCTGCATTCCAGGGATAGTGGCTTGGGATTTTTTGCTTTTACAGACTAAGATGGAGAGGAAAGGGGATATTCTGTGCTGGATTCATGGAACTGTTTGAAGTGTCCGGGAATTCTGGTTTTAAGCACTGGCAAGAGCTCTCTTTAGAAACCTCAGCAAGGTCAAGTGGATACCAAGCACTGCATCACCTCTGCCCAGCGGCAGAGTGAGTGTTTAAACAACTCTGGAAAGTATTTCAGCTCAGGGTACCTGTGGCGTCCCACAGTCTACCAGGGATGCAGGTGAGATTCACAGGCAGACTCGACTTCAAAACACAAGCTTTGCCAAAAAGTATCAACTTCCGAGCCTGCCTATAAAAGTTTAAATTCCGGAGGGTGGGCTAGATATCTTGAGTGGAAAAATGGATATCTATCAATCACTCTCTCAATCTTCAGTTTGAAATTGCCCTGAGTGAGGCTCAAGGAAAGGGCACTGAAATGCCAAGTCATCTGAATGGAAAGTGCCTGAAGGCAGTGTTCTGCAGACCCGGGTCTGGATCTCACTTCAAGGTCTAGGGATGCAGCAGTGGTGCAGGGCCTGCTTATCACACCTGAGGCCCTAAGTTCTGTCCCTGGGTCAAAAAATCTGACTTCATCCCTTACCAAAAGCTGAGAGGTCAGGAACTAGCGGGTAAGCATACCTCCTCAAAATTCAGACAGAAGCTGCCCTCACTGAAGTTCTACAATGAACAATACCCTCTCCCTGATGTTCCAGATGGGTAAGTGATTGGGTTTCTTGTATTAATAAATAGTTACTCATGTGCATGCAGTCCAGAGATATGCTGAGAAGACACAGTACCGAGTCAGACAGACAGCAAGGCCTCCTCCCTAGAGGGGAATGCAAAGGGCTCACTCCCAGCACTCACTGTGTACACTGGTTGTGGTGTGCACTGGGTCTGACCCACAGGGCTCGCTGCACTCTGACAGACATGGAGACTTCCATGTGTGGACTGGGAAGATAAGGTCTAAGCGACCCAAAGGGCCAGAAACCCAGATGAAAATAAAAACAGCAACAATATAAAAGGCTACCAATTTTAAATCCATCTCAAATCAGGAAGAAAACCAAGGTTCACTGGAAGGTACTGTAGAGATGAGTGCTACACCTCCAGAAGGAGGAACTCTTTGAGATTGCCTCAGCTGCAATGCTTTATATTCAAGTACACGCTAATGCAGTCGTGGCTAAAGGGAAGAAAATGCTAGGAGGGGGCAGAGGGTAAAATCGAACAAGAACTGCCATCTTTAAGATTTCTGAAATCCCTCAAGACTGGGTGGAAATGAGTATGAGAAAGTGCCAGGCATCCACTAAGAATGTGTTGTGCTGAGAAGCAGCCTCTAAACTTCTCCTGAGGTGAAAACCAGACTGGTTCTCTTTAAGAAAGCACTTCCATCAAGATGCCCAGGGCATGCTGGGAACACAGAGTTCCTGCATTAGCCGATCAGCACAGATATTTATAATCCTCAGGTGTTCCCTAGCTTAGGGAGAACAACTCAATCAAGTCTGTAGCTGGTATAGCTGAAAGACAGTGAGTACTCAGCACCGACTGAGGTGGGGACCTGGTTTCCTGACACCCTGAATTTCACTCTGAATCTGAACTGCTTGCTTTTCTGCAGCAGAATCAGCTCACTCCTACTTACTCTTTGTCCCCCTTCAATTATGACTGCTCTAGTACTTCAGCTCTAAGGCCCCAATGTGTTCCTTCGCCAATTACTGGTCAAAGGAGAATGATAGTGAAAAGGAGTTCTGGAAACGACCCGTCTGTGCCTTGCAAACACCCGGAGCTGCTGAGAGATGGACAGTTACTATAGCTCTCTAGAAAACTAGTTTCTTGTCTCTCCTCTCCAGACCCAGTAGATAGTTTTGAGGGAAGGGAGAAAGGATGTCTTTATTCCAGTTTGATGATACATGTCTTGGGCAACTGACTTTTAACAGCAATTTATCTTTTAGCTTATCATTTAGTTGAATCTACTTTCCTTTTGACTGTTCTCATCCTCTTTTGGGATCATGGTGGTTTTAAGGCACTGTGACTTCTCCTTGTCTGCCTCCACGGGGTCAGTCACTCAGGGGGAGATATCATGGTGTGAGGATACTCATGTTGCCAGAGGACCTACACGGGAGAAACTGAGGCACTCTGTCTCTAGCCGTTGAGGGAGTCTGGAAGTAGATTCCCCGGCTCCAGCCCTCAGACGACAGCACCCTCTGACCTCATCTTGAAGCTTCATGAAACCCAGGCTAGAACCATCCTCCAGAGCTTCTCCCAATCTCCCCTTCAGAAACTGACAGATCCTGTTTTACATTTTAAGATATTAAATTTGGAAGTAATCTGTTACTTAGCAATAAATAAATAATACAGATAGAAGGAAAATTCTCTGTCTTAGAAGCCCAATTCCTAAAAGCCAGCTTCTCCACTCCTGTGCTCTTAATGAGGCACATACATGAATAGAGCACAAGAGCTATGGAACTCAACGAACTACACAGTGAAGAAGGCAGAACCGTAACAGTGTGTATCTCTGGCTACAGTCTGGAAGGGGTAATTTCTCATGAAGACTTCTTATCCTCACAAGTACAGAAATGTAGTTGCTTCGTCAATACCTAACAGTCACTAAGACTTTAAGAATTATCTCACTCAGACAGAGGGAGATACTCCCTTTCTAAGAAAACCAGGATATGTTATTCACACAGGACTTCCTTCTGAGCACCCTGAGGTAAAGCACCTACCATTCTGGTTTGTTCTGAAAACCATTCTATGAGGCATGATGTAAAGATGTCACCTGTTCAAAGCTTATTCCTTTTTTCTGTCTTCTTTTTAAAGGCTGCTTTTTATTTCTGTGTTGTGCAATTGTTTTACAATGCTGATTTGCTGAAGACAAGGTATGCTGGCAGTGGTGGCTTCCAGGAAAGAAATGCAGCAAGTGGTAAAGAAGCCATGGCAGAGACCTGGGTCTAGACAGCTTGTGCATGATGCAATCAACACTCCCAAGAAATACTAAAAACACATCCTGTGATTAGAGATAATAAAGGAGAGGAAATGGTACCTTGCTACTACTCAAAGTCAGTGAGGAAGCTGTTTTTACAGCAAGAAACAAATATCAAGTAGAGGACAGTATAATCTGCCTGCCATTAGCTGGAATCAGATTTCACAGGATGCTAGTACATGAAGAATGAGGAGCTTCACTCCCAAAGGACCAAACTCCAGGGTACAAAGGCCTTAGCAAGATTCTTAGGTAAATGACAGCACAACTTATGTTTCTCGAAGACTGCACAAAGCAAAATTTGAAGTTTAATTAAAATAAGAGGAATACATTAAAATATTTTCTGATTATTGATTGTGAGACTCAAAGTACACCCAAAACACCGCCTACTCTTGAGACATCAACTGTCACAAGAGGTTTTCACTCTGAACTATTCACATTTATTAGCAAAGACAGAACAATGCTCTGCAAATACCCCCTTCCTGAAATGTTTTTGCAACAGGGTCTTCTCATAACTAAAAAGGAAAACAGCTTTCTTTTATATTTCTTAGCCAATGGGTTTTTTACTTTCATCCTGAAATCTCTTAATAAGAATCCAACCAGAAATTCCGAGGACACCAGTGGTTACTCTATTATCTCCACCTGAAGGGATGTCTGTCCTCCTACAGGGGAGCCCACTTTGTAGTTACTGTGCTGGTCGGCAGTACCAGGAGAGTTGGGTGGGGAGAAGGGTAAATGGAAGAAGAAAAGATTAAGAATGAGGCTTCCCGAAAAACCCACACAAAGGCAGAATGGTCCAGTTTTACAAACTAAAATGCACACCCAAAACCTCAGGGGGAAGGAGAGGGCTCTGAAGGAATTGAGGAGGACACAAAGACAGTGACACTGAACTGCAGACTCTGCCATGGAAATTTTTTACCTTCCCAACATTGGAAGATATTTGGTTAAAAAGTTGCTGCTCAAAACTGTATCGAAACCATATCTAAAAATAGGTCTGTAGTTATCTTAAAAAATAAAATGTCACTCTTCAGAAAAGTGACAGATATCAGATACCAACACTTGAGGTATCTTTGCTGTAGATTTGAAAAATGGCCTGGCAGAGGAAAAGGGAAAGAAGAGAAGGGAGGGGGAGAAAAGGAAAGAGGAAAGAAAGGAAAGGGAGAATTCAGAGTACATTGGGAACAGCAAGAAAGCTGGGAGGAACACATTTTTAAATCCATGCTTATCTACACCAGTATCCAAACAAAGCAGATCCAAACAGGAAAAAAATGTAGTTCTTTTCTAAGAACATTCCTAAAAGTTAACTTCAAATTATAAGAAACTGCAAGCCAAGGTAACACATATTACAGTGTTCAATGGGTACTCAAGTTGCTCAACAGTCTTTTAGGTATTACCTGGTAGAATCTAGGACCAGGCCTTACCGAACAAGTAGAAGGCAAAGTGCCTCTGTTACTTCACATGGACCCACTCTGAGAGGAGATAAAGTCACTTGGATGGCTCCTACCTAGTATGAGAGGACTCTGCAGCAACAAGATATAGACAGAGGAAGGCAGAGAAATAAAGAACAGCTGGTTACTGAGGGCTCCTTTCTGGTGTAGAGTTTAAAAATATCTGCATAAATGCGTGGAGTAAAGGAATGGGAAGAGAAACTACAATAGCAAAGATAGAAGACTTTCCTCCCAAGGGAAAGAGCAGATGTAGATTTCCAAACAGTGTTACAGAGAACGCTAACAGTAGCATAAATTGTGCTGCTGTGTCCCTAAGGACAAACACCTCAAGGTACAGAGGAAAGTAGGTTTTTTTTTTTTTTTTTTCTGTTTATCATTTCCCCCTGCTGGTTTTAAAGATCCTGAACCCAGCACAGCACCATGGGTGGTGTACAAGAGGGAAAGACAGAGCCAAGAACATTCATGATGAACCTGCCAAGCCTCTGTATCCCTTCCCCAGATGTTCCAGGCAGATAGTTGCTGGTAGACTGATTTTAGATTTGAGATAAACTTGAGGGGGAATAGGAAGATTCTCAGAGACAAGACTAGGGGAGCCAGTTTTAACTGTTTTCCTCAACAGACAGCTCAGCTCTACAGAAGTGGCCCTAGGCCCGTAAGCTAATCTGTCCAGCTGGGCAGAGGACAAGAAACAGGAGAAGAAACAACCAGATACAGCTCATCTTCCTAGCATTTTGGCACCCAAGGAAGAGGGGAGGTGGGGACCGGCGCTGGGGACTGCTGGTTCTGCCTCTGTCTTTCCACTGGCGGTCCTGTTGGCCACATCAGGTCCACGCGAGTATCTGTGTTGCTGCTTTTCTCCTATTCTTGCAGAAGGTCAGATGTCCATCTCAAATTGAGAATCATCCCCTGCTTAGGAAAAAGAAAATGAGGTTTATCACAAAAAGGAAAAAAGCAAAACAGTTTTATCATTCCTTATACATAATGGTAAAAAAAAATAATTCATTATCCCTCTTGTTCTCTGCTGCTTTAAAATAATGTTTTGGTTTTGGTGATCTCTTTAATCTGAAAAACAATGTCAGCCACATCACTGGCAGGGAAGAGCACTTGGGAAAAGGACACAAGTGAACTTCTGCAGAGTCCCAGAGCCCCTGTCCCAGGCTGGCTGTCCACGTAGCAGCTCTAATGAGCTCTCTGCTGTCTGCCAGGAAGCACACTGCCCTGGAGGTTTGGATGCTCTGAACCCACACTCTCACACACTCTCCTGTGTTCCAGCGTCAAGAGAGGATAAGGCAGGAGACAGCAAGTTCAAGGTCAGACTGGGCATTTAAGCAATAACCTATCTCAAAATAAAATTTTAAAAAGGGGTTAGGGATCTAGCTCAGTGCTAGAGTGCTTGCCTAGCACCCATAAGGCCTTGGGTCCAAGCCCCAGTACTGAACAAAACAAAACAACCAAATATCAACTGGAACTAGAGAAAGCCAAATATCAGCTATGTCTAGGGACCACAAAGAGCAATCACTGTGGTATGTTCAAGAGCAGGAATTTCCACATTAGCATGCTGCTTCCACAGAGATAAAGAAGCCTCACTAGTGATAAAACTGTGTCTGTGTAAGATAGGTTTATGTAAATATTATAGGCACTTCTAGAAACGGGGGGAAACAAACTATACTGCTAAGCTCAACAAGGACAGTGTTGTGCACAGACTGGCCTATTTTCCAAGGCTAAAGGAAATGTGAGCTTTGAGATTCATTCTGTTTTCTCTGGGGGATGTGCCTAGCCCAATAAAGGATGAGCAGTCCTGCTGGCACAGTTCTGAGAATCCCCACTGGGATCTACCACCCTGGAGTTTGGACTGTTTTCCCCTACCAACCACATTTGATTATGACTTAGGACTCTGGGCTCCTAAGCATTTCAATAAACTTTCAGGGAAGAAAGGAGAAACCTTAGAGATATAAAACTAAACATCAACAGTATACAATGCATTAATATTTTTCCAACATACAGCACATGACATTGAAATTTATCCCTTTTTGCCTTACCGACTGCATGCTTTCTGTCATGATTGTTCAAGTTGTTCAAATTGTTTACTTCTACTTTGGAGTCTTCGGTTAAGGTGCCAGGACTAGTAACTCCTGGGATATTGGGCAGATGGCAGGGTGGGGTCTGAGCCATGGGAGAATTGCGACGATCCAACAGAAACTTTCGATCATAAATGATTCGGGTTCCTGGAAGACAGGGTGAAAAAACAGTTTAAAATAAAGTAAGGGCTGCCAACATATACTACTCCCCAGAAATTTAAACTCCATCCAATCTTAACCCTGAAGTTTTTCCAATTCAAATCAGTGGGATGAAATCTAACCTGCCCTTTCTTCCTCTTCTGTTAGGCAACTCCTGCTCCTCTTTCAACACGCAGCTCCGACTTCACTTCCTCTCTGAAGCCACCCTCCCTTCTCTTTTCAACCATTCTCTCTCCCCATCTCATTCAGTACATTTCATCTGGAATCCTGAAGACTTTCAGCCCATTATGCCAGAGCTACATCTTAGCTGACTTGTGTCCTAACATTAAAATCTTCAAAAGTCTTAATTTTAATTTTTTAGTTTTTTTTGAGATAGGATCTTGGTTTGTAGCTCAGGCTGGTCTTGAATTCAGTATATAGCCCAGACTAGTCTTAAACTGGTGGCAATCCTCCTGCCTCTGCCTTTTGAGTGGTGGGATTGCAGGTATGAACTACCACGCTCATCAAGAAAACCAGTTTTTTGTTGTTGTTTTGAGACAGGGTCTCGCTTTTGTAGTTTAGGCTGGCCCCGAGCTTACTATGTAGCACAGGTAAGCCTTGAACTCAAAGCAACCCTCCTGCCTCTGCCTCCCAAATTCTGCGATTACAGGTGTGAGTTGCCACACCCAGCATTGTGGTATATGGTCATAGAGATCAAACTGTGGACCTTGCACTGTGGACCTTGTGTTTGCAGGGCAGATGAACCACTGAGCTAAATCCTCTGCCCAAGAAAACTAGTTTTTAGATGAAGGAATAAATGTGTATTAACCTTTAGGTTAAAAGCTTTCCAGAGAAGCAATGAGACTAGGATTTAACTCAAGTAACACTGCGCCTACCCTGGACACACAAGGACCAACTTTAATCTCCAGAACCACAAAAAAAATCCCACAGCAAACAAAAAACTGTTGCATGTAAGTGGCCAACAGGTACATAAAAGTACTCAATATCACCAATCATCAGGGGAATGAAAATTTAAACCACAGTGAGTTGCCACCACACATTTGCTGGGATGGCTGTTATCAAAGGTGGCACAGGCCTATAGTCTCAGCACTGGGGAGGCAGTTAGGGATATCACCGGCAGTTCAAGGCCAGCCTCAACTACACAATGAGATTCTGTTTAAAAAAACCCAAAAAACAAAAAACCAGCAAGAGAACCAGCTGATGTGTGCGTTAGGGAAGAGGAGAAGGAGACATGTAATCCCAGCTCTACTCAGGAAGCTACTGCAGGAGAATTGGAAGTTCAAAACCAGCCTGGACAATTGAGACATCTTGTCTCAAAATTAAAAAGTAAAAAGAACTTGGGTACAATGATACATGCCTGTAATCCCAGAATTCTGGGAGGCAAAGGCAAAAGAATCACTAGTTAGAGCCAAGGCAGGTTAACTTGTGGAGACCCTGTCTCAAAATAAAAAATGGGTTGGGTACGTAGCTCAACGTGAAGGCTTTGGGTTTAATCCCCAGAGGGGCAGAAATAAAATACCAAAATGGCTAGAGGTGCACATCAGTATGTGGCCCTAGGCTTAATCTTCAGTATCACAAAACAATATGACCCACAAGAGACAAATTTTGGTTGAAAAGGTGTCTCATTGGTAGGAAAGTAAATGGTATAGCGATTATGCAAAAAAGTATGGAGGTTCCTCAAAAATTTAAGATAGCAAAGCACTGGGTTTGGTCCCTAACAAAAATAAAACGAAAGGAGAACTTCTGTATGATTCATCAATTCTTCTTTTTTTTTTTTTTTTTTTTAGGTTTTTGGAGACAGGGTCTCGCTTTGTGGTTCAGGCTGGCCCTGAGCTCAGCCTCAAACTCACATCACGATCCTCCTGCCTCTGCCTCCCGAGTGCTGGGATTACAGGCGTGAGCCACCACGCCCGGCACTGTGGTATGTGGTACTGGTTGCCGCTGGGTGTGGGTCTCCACACCCAGTATTGTTATGTGGTTACCGGGGAATCGAACCCAGGCCCTTGCGCTTGCAAGACAGGTGCCGGAACCACTGAGCTAACTCCCCGGCCCTCATCAATTCTTCTTTTGGGTATATATCCAAAGGAAATGAAAGTAATATTACACAGCAGAGGCAAGATACAGAAACAACTTAAATACCAGATCTGTCAGTTGATGAGCTCATGAATGAGTACAGAAAACATGATGGAGGGGTGCAACTAGATATGGACACAGAGGTGGAGAAGAGCAGCACACATACATATACACAAGAACAGTATTTAACCACAAAAAAAGGAAATCCTGCCATTTGGGGCAATATGGTTTAATGCAGAGGAAAAACCTGTCAAGGTGAAATTATATACAAAGCTAATTAGTTTAAAGAAGCAGAACCTACATATTAT
>PVIR01024818.1:0-25451 GCA_004026965.1 Petromus typicus | reverse complement strand
GTTTCTTCATTTAAGCCCCTAAAGTTATGGAGTGTAAGAGATCCTAAAAATACACTACCATCAAAGAAGAGGCATATTTGGGTGTGGTGGCTCACACAGTAGTCCCAAACACATGGGAGGCAGAGAAGGAGGATTGTTGAGTTTGAAGTTGAGTTCAGGACCAGCCTGAACTACAAAGAGAGACCCTATCTAAAAAAAAAAAATAAATAAAAAATAAAAGGCATATTTTGTTTACATGATAAAATCAATGGTATCAAACATCTTTTGAAAACACCTTAAAATAGCCTTCATTATTTGTGAAAATTTTCCTCATCTCCTTTGTTTGTGAAAGGAGGTACGAGTTTGAGGGAAAAAAGATAAATAAAAATGATTGTTCAACTATTTAGTTTTCTGGGATTATTACTTTATTTTTTTATAATCTCTTTTTAACAGAAGTGGCTGGTAACCTAGAACTTTCTGAGCCTGCATAGAAGCGTAGCTAGATTTAATGCAGTAGTATGCAAGTATTAGTGCTGAGTTTTATGAAACTGAAATTGAATTTGGGGATAAGTACGTGGTAAATAAAAATGTAGATAAATGACATTACGTGTTGAATTATCAAAGGCTATTATAACAGGGTTTTCTATTCAGTTACTACCATTATTAAATCTGTAGTGGTTAACAAATTTAAAATATTACTAATGAGGCTGGGGTGTGCAAAGTGGTATAGCACTTACCTCCCATGCACAATACGTTGGGTTTGATCACCAGCACTGCAAAAATAAAATAAGTATTCTGTTATCATTTCAGGCTTACTTTATTTCCTTACAGTGTCTTACTAAATTGGTCAGATATATTATCTAGAATTTTGAAAAGAATCCCTGTACTACTGTATGTCACACTGTAAGTTCCAAGTATTTTTTATCTTTAGTACTGGTGATTGAACCCAGCCAGAGCCCTAGGTAAGCTGCTATGTTATCCATGCTGGATTTGAACTTGGGATATCCCTGGAGTCTACTAGGACCATAGGTAGGGACCAATGTGCCTGCCTTCAAGCTTTATTTCCGTATTTTAAAAGTAACCTCTTTGTTCACTTTTATTTTTGTTTTCAGGTTTTGCAAATCGGTTTTCAAAACCCAAAGGACCACGAAAGCCACCACCATCTTGGAATATTTAACACAACTCTAGATCTCTAGGAATATGGGCTGCAGATTGAGTGTGCAAATACTCAAATGAGTCTGCTAGCTAAAATAAGTGCTGTATATTCATAATATGAAAAGGAAGATATGATATTACTAACTTTTAAAAGAAAATCAAGAAACAAAAAGGCCATGAGTTTTGTATTTTCTTATCATTTACCCTGGGTTAGAAATTATAGATAAAAGTTCATCACGAGTTTATGAAGAGAAAACTGTATGAGAAACACTTAAAAATGACTTCTTACTTTTGCAAGTTATTCTATTTTTTTTACATAAATGTAACATTCTGTTTTAAGAGACATGCCTCACTATGTTACCCAGTATGGTTTAGAACTCTTGGGTTCAAGTGATCTTCCCCAATGCTGAGAACCTAAGTGTGTGTCACCAAGCATGATTGAAATATAAAGTTTTTTTTCCAGTCTCTTCTGAGAGTAAATACTTTTTCTTTGGATGTATCAACTAACAAAAGTCAACCACATTCCTGCTAAGTTTTAACCTCAATTACCAATTCTAGAATAACAACAAAATTGCTACTTTTCGGAGCATTCTCATTATATAAAAGGCCGTGTAAAAACGTGCAATTTTCATGCAAACAACCAGCGGTACTGCTCATCTAAATTTCTGTATGTAGATTTGTATTATGACAATTTGACATTCCAAATCTAATTTTATGTAGCAAATACCTTAATAAATCAGTCTGATTAGAAAGGATTCACTTCACCTATCCGTATGATTTAACATCTTATTTAAGGCGTTTATTTATTCTTTTAGAGACAGTATTAACACTGTTTGCTCATTAATTTTTATTAGGAAGGCTAAAATAGGGCAAGGAATGACATGTCATTACCAGTCCATCATAGTACAATGAACCCAACCGATATCAATAAACTTATTTTGAAGCTATTTCATTTGTGTTTATTCAGCTTTAAATGATTCTTCAGTATTTAATGGTATCAAAGCAGCAATTTTATCTCCTGAATATATCGTTGTAACTCATTATTTCCTAATATCGTTGTTAAAGATCAAATACATTAAAAGAATCCT
This sequence comes from Petromus typicus, assembly GCA_004026965.1. NCBI lineage: Eukaryota > Metazoa > Chordata > Mammalia > Rodentia > Petromuridae > Petromus > Petromus typicus. Next base: position 23,229 of record PVIR01024818.1, on the reverse strand, counting down.
AGGTAAAAGCAACAGTGATGAAATTCTAAATGAATTTCCCTTGGAGAAAAGTGATGGTTTTGGGAGTGTTCATTAGTAGACACGCCTTTCAAATTTATGTAACCTCACGTGATTTGGAAAATCTTATTAAAAATTTAAAATATGCTTTTCCAGGTAGTATTTCTTCGTAGTAAATGGTAGGCTCCCTGGGCTGCCAACCAGGTCCTGCACCTGTCTCGTTATGCCTGTCGCTGGAACACAGCAATGCCCCTGAAGATGTTTTCAAACACTTCTGAACCGCAGCCCTGTTGCACAACTCAGCAAAACTAACTTGTCGTTTTACATAACACTAAATCCTCCCTTCCCCTTCTTTTTACCGTTTGTCAAGGGACAAGGCCGGAGATTCTTTTACCTCACAAAGGCTAGGAGAGAAACGTGACATTTAGAAGTCACTATGGAAACCACCCATTCGGTGTAAAATGACGAAGAGACGCAGGAAGTCGATAACGTGAGCGCGCCGCCAGACTCGGAAAGCCATTAACAATGTTTGGGCCGTTAAGGCGGTTGGCGGCAACTCGCCGGCCGGCGGCAGTTGCGTCGCGGCCCGAAGCGTGACTCGGCGCACGCTCGCTCTCTGCTCCTCCACTCGGCGCCGGGGACCGGAGGGCGCGGCGGAACTACGGCTCCCACTCGGCTTTGCGCGGTCCAGGGCGCTTTACAATAGAAACGCGCCGGGAGAGGCCTGCGAGCTCTGGGAACGGCCGCTTCCGGCATGTTTAGCTCTTCATCGAGTACGGCCGACAAATGGAGGGAGAAGGAGAGACTCCAATGCCCAGAGGGCCGTGCGCGAGTGGCGCTTGCGCGGTGCTCGGACGGGGGGGCGGTCGGGCCATTTAAATGTGTGTTTGTGGGTGAAATGGCTGCGCAGGTCGGAGCAGTGCGCGTAGTACGGGCGGTGGCGGCGCAGGAGGAGCCGGACAAAGAGGGGAAAGAGAAGCCCCATGCTGGGGTCTCGGCGCGGGGAGTGAAGCGGCAGCGCCGGGCAAGCAGTGGGGGTTCTCAGGAGAAGCGGGGGCGGCCGAGCCAGGACCCCCCTTTTGCTCCCCCTCACCGGCGGCGTCGCAGCCGCCAACATCCCGGGCCGCTGCCGCCAACCAATGCTGCCCCAGCCGTCCCGGGCCCTGTGGAGCCTCTGCTCCTGCCGCCTCCGCCGCCACCGTCGCTGGCCCCCGCCGGGCCCGCTGTCGCCACCCCGCTCCCGGCCCCGGGCACCTCGGCCCTCTTCACCTTCTCGCCCCTGACGGTGAGCGCGGCCGGGCCCAAGCATAAGGGCCACAAGGAACGACACAAGCACCATCACCACCGCGGCTCCGATGGCGAACCCAGCTCCTGCGTCCCAGGCGATCTCAAGCACAAGGACAAGCAGGAAAACGGCGAGGGGACTGGAGGGATGCCTGTGATGAAGGCCCCCAAGCGAGGTGAGAGCGGGCGACCGCAGGGGCTTGGGCTCGAGGTCTCCCTAGGTTGCTATTCCCGCCCCTTTAGTACCTACCAAAGACTCCACGCCCTGCTTACCTCCTGCTGCTCTCCTCCCTTGATCCCCCGGGTGGACCCTCAATTTCTGCCCGTTGACACTGTCTGACCTAATTGAGGCTTCTTGCTCCGAGGCTGAGCTGTCAGTTACCAACCCCCTTTCCAGTCCCTCGCAGCCTGAAAACGTTTGTTTTCAAATTCGGCAGGGTTTCCGCGCCGCGCGGTCCTTGGCGTGGAATTAGTGGATGTGGTACTAAAAACTGCCTTTCTGAAGGAAAAGCGCGTCGCTAAAGCCCTTCTTATTTTTCTTCCTGGAAATGTTTAGTTTTACTTCCACCCCCTTACCCCCGCCCCTAAACATTCCTAGGTCTAGTTCGGGGCATTTATGAACTATACAGAGGCTATACGACTCGCTGGGTGCATTAGCTTCAGCAGGGTAAAAATATCAAACACAATTTATCTTCTTTGTTATCTAGAGGTAAAAATAGTGTAAGATTTTTTTACATTGTCTATTTAAACTCTTGGAAATAGGGATAGAGGAGGTTTTCTCTCTTATTTGGTCCTAGGTAATAACGTAGAACCAGTAGTGCCTCTGAAAGAGGTAAGAGTGCAGGATAGTAGAGGTAAGAATTCCAGTTGCATTTTAATTCTGTCTAGCACACTTTGAGCATCTATGTAGTTCAAATAACCTTCAAGAACATTTAACTCAGAAAATGTAAGACTCTTTATTCATAGGTGGGTGCTAGGGAAATTAGATTGCTTTCCTATTTCCAAGTACTTGTAGCATATTTATATCCTAGGTGGAAGAGGTGAGGCATGCTTTTTGGTTGTGCCATTTGTGCCTTGGATATGATTTTAATCCTTTATTGTATTTCCTTAAGGTTTTAAAGATATTTCTGTGTCTTGCTACTGGGCTAGTTCAGTCATTACATTTTACTGGACTAGTCTTGGAACTTAAAAGTTTTTGGGAGTCTTACATTTTTTCCAAATCACTTGATCTTAGGGTTAAGCGATTGTTTGGTGTGCTACTACTCTACGTCTACTAGTGCTAGTATTAGATACAAATAATTGCTCAATAAGTATGGATTGAGTAGAAATAAATATTTCTTCTTTTGATTTATCCAAATCTCATCCTCAGAAATGGAATTTATGACGACCTGACAGGGTGTCAGTTTCCACCACCAGTATAGAGTGGGCTTGCTTTCCTTTATTTTTACTTTTATTCTCCACCTTCTCTGTGTGTGTGTTGTGTGTGTTTACACGCAGGTGTATAAGTGTATTCATCCATCTTTGCAGAGCTGGATGGCATCTTAGCTGGTTTTTTGTTTTGTTTTGTTTTTTTCTCATCCTGGGAAGTGAACTCAGCACCATGGCTTGCCAGGCAGATGAGGTATGGCTGAGTTACATCCCCAGCCCTCCATCTTTTGTTTTAAATATGTATTGTACAAGGAGAAACCAAGGCCAAAAATAGTGGGGAGACCTATCTAATCAAATCAATTTTTAAAAGTTAAAAAAAATTTTAAATTCAAAAAGTTTAAAATCAGTGGCACAGCCGAGTGTAAAACTCCAGTTCAAGCTTCATTCCCCAAGCTACATGATTTTGCTTTCTTTCCTTACTCTTTTTAACGCACAATTTTTTGCTTCCCTTTTTCCTGTGCTAGACACTATAGTGGCAGTAGCTGATTCTAAATCAAGAATTTCCCACCCGGCTCCATTTTATGGTAGATGGTAGCAGTGACGTGTAATAATTCAGAGTACCTCTCTGAAGATTGCACATTCTGTATCCTTTTTTTTGTTTTTTGGAGACAGGATCTCGCTTTGTAGTTCAGGCTGGCCCTGGACGCATTGTGTGGCCCAGGCTAGCCTCAGACTCACAGCAGTCTTCCTGCCTCTGCCTCTGGTGTACTGGGATTACAGGTGTGAGCCACTACACCCGACACTGTGGTACATGGTACTGGGGATTGAACTCAGGGCCTTGTACTTGCCAGGCAGATGCCGGAACCACTGAGCTAAATCCCCAAGTCCCTCTGTGTTCTTTTGAAAAGGAAATAAAAACAAACTTGTAGTCCAGCATTTATGGCCAGATCTGATAGTACAGATGGATAGATGATGGAAATGTTTTATGTCTCCGCTGTGCAATTGTGGTAGCCGTATGTGGCTCTTGAGCAGACGTGAAATGTGGCTAGTGTGACTGAAAAAGTGAAACTTTAATTACATTTAATTTTTATTTATAATTGGCCACACATATGGCTACTGGGTGCCACAATGGACAGCCCAGCTTTCAGCATTTGTGGTTTACCAGTATGTGAAAGGAAACAGGTCAGGTCATTTAAGCATTTCAACTTTAGGCTGGGAGATTGTTGCAGTATATACCCGAATTATATTCTTGGGGAAAGAATTTAGAAACATTTGGTAAAAACTGCACTGTCGTCATAATCTAGATACTTGATATGCCTTGGCATTTAAAGTTCTGAGAACTGTACAGAAAATTGGTTTGACCATTGCTTAGTTGTATTTTTTTGCACATCACTTACTACTTTTTTCCCATTGAAATGTTTTATATTTTTGTTAGAATCATACAAGAGACATGCTCCTGTAGTTAATCTGAATTTAAATGGTGGCTCTTCTACTTTAACCTCTCTCATTAGCCTTAGTTTTCCTGTTTGTAAATTGGGTAAATGTGACAGTACATGGAAATCACTTGCAATAGTGCTTGGCTCATAGTAGTTAATTAAAACTGGCCTTTATTATTTTTTTATACCTGGTGCTTGAAACATCTAACAGAGAGAGTGGGTAGAACTTGTTTACAGAGCTGTATCTTCCTTTTGCTCATCCTTTGATTTTTAGAAACTTTTAATTTTTTATTTTGAGATAATTACAGGTCCATAGGAAGTTGCAAAAATAGTACAGAGAAGTCTTTACCGTTTACCAATTTTCCTCAGTGGTTGCATGTTACATAACTTGTATAACAGCAGCACCAGGAAATAGACATTAGTACGATATGTACTTGTAGATTTATGCCATTTTATCATACGTAGATTAGTGTAATCATCTTTGCTCTAATAGTGCAGTACTATTCCATCTCCACAAAGATCCTTCTTGTGCTGTATATTTCTATGACCTTAGGTATTCCTTTGCTGTCTCCACCTCCCACCATCCCTAACCCCTGGCAACCTCTAATCTGTTTTCCATCTCTGTAATTTTAGAAACATTGTATAAATGAAATCATACAGTATGCAGTCTTTTGAAGTTGGCTTTTTCTTTCAGCACATTGTTTGTGAGACCGTTCACATGGTATACGAATCAGTAGCTCTGTCCCTTTCATTGGGGAATATAGGTTGATATTTTATCATAGTCTCATAACTAAATGATATTTACTACCTTTCCATGACATCATTTTCATTTATATATTCTAATCAGTAAACTATATCTTTATATCTTTTGCCCATTTTCTTGTCAAGTTGTTTCTTTTTTATTGTGTTTTGAGAATTCCTTATAGATTACAGGTAAATCTTGTCAATTTAGATGGTTTGCAGGTACTTTCTAGTCTGTTGCGTCTTTCTCATTTTAACAAGATCTTTCACATAGCAAAAGCAAATCAAATGTTAAATTTTGTCAAAATTTAGTCTTTTTTTTCTTTACTGAATCACCTTTAAAGCTCCAAGGATTTTCTTCTTTTTTTTTCTCTAAAAGCTTTATAGTTTAAAATTTTCAGTCAGGGATTTAGCTCAGTGGCATTGTGCCTGCCTGGCAAGTACAAGGTCCTGAGTTCAATATCCATACTAGAAAAAAAAAAATCACACTTAAATTTGTAGATATGTTAGCCACATAAGAAATTTAAATTGTATTTCATCTTGGCGGGGCTATAGAACTGTGCTTGCCCTTTTGGTTGAAAAGATAATTCTTTTTTCCACTGAATTGCTTCTGCACTTTTATCAAAAATCAGTTCTGCCACCTCTTTGTATAAGTAGTTAGGTAAGAGTTGGTTTTTACATTTTAAATGTTTAGGAAAAATTGTCACAACATGTGAAAATTATATGAAATTCCAGGTCAACGTCCAGAAATTAATTTTATTGGAACACAGCTGTGTTCATTCATAGGTGTTGTCTGTGGCAGTTCTGCACTAGTGAAAGTGCTACTATGAGCAGCAGAGTAGAACAGTTAAAATAGACCATATGTACTGCAAAGCCTGCTCTCTGGTTCTTTATAGAGAACATTTGCCAGCCTGACTTCAGCTATGGGACATATGCCTACATGCTGGCCTATAAGAACTTGATCCAAATTTACATGTAGGTTAATTACAAATTATTACGATCCCAGACATTTGGAGTTGCTTATAATTAATTGAAACTAACATTTCATCTATAAATGCTAGGGTGAAACTTGTTGTATCTGTATAGTAGGAAATAAAATGATTTTCAGAGAGGTGAAGTGATGTGGTTGAATTTTTCTAGTTAATGTAGAACTGAATATTAAATTCAGTTTTTGCCCTAAAGTCCACTAGTAGGCTTTTCTCTTTCTGTACATGTTGGGATTGACAAGTTAATGGAGATAAATTAAAAGTTTTTAAAAAGTTATTGTGAATAATAGGCTTGAGTCTTGAAAATTGTATATATATCCTTTGAAATCTTAATTGTTCCCTCTTATCGTTCACAGAAGCATTAACATATTTCTCCAAAAAAAAAAAAAAATCAAAAGAAATAATGCTTGGGGTTGGGGATTTAGCTCAGTAGTTTCAGCATCTGCCTGGCAAGTGCAAGGTATTTAGTTCGATCCCTGGTAACCACATACAATAATGCTGGGTGTGGTGATCACGTCTATAAACCCAGCACTGATGACCACATAGCACAGTGCCGAGCGTGGTGACTCACACCTGTAATCCCAGCACTCGGGAGGCAGAGGCAGGAGGATTGCTGTGAGTTTGAGGCTGGCCCGAACTGCAAAGTGAGACCCTGACCCTTTTGTTCTTGATTAAGTAAGTTTTTTAGTTTCACATAATATTTTTATGTGTTTTTAGAAAGGGAAAATGATGCCCTAGCTTTCTGTTTTGTTGTTATTAAATGACAGCGTTGCTCTTACGTGTGCATATGTAAGCCAGCCTTCCTTTCTCATAATTTTTTCACCTTTAACTGTCTTACTGGTATCATAGGGAAAGTGTTCGTTCCTAAGTCAGAGGTTAATAGAAATTTTCTGTAACATCAAAAACATTTTGGCGGTTTATTTTATTTGTTTTTAGTGGTACTGGGATTGAATCCAAGGCTTTTACATTGAACTACATCTTTAGCCATGTTTTAACATTTAACATTTGCCCAGGTTGGGTTTGAACAAACAGTCCTCAGCTGGCAGGAGTATATGGGGGTTTTTTTGTTTTTTGTGGTACTGGGGATCAAACTTGGGACCTTATACTTGCCATCCAGGTACAGTGCTGCTGAGCTGCATTCCTAGCCCATGGCAGGAATTTAAAATTTAAAAATTTGATTGTTTTTAGTGATAAGAATAGAGAATTGTTAGGGTTATAATGGGAATTGAAATGAGCAATCTCCAGAGCTGATATTTTCCCTCTCACCAGAGAAAGGCAAGTGGCTGTGGAAACTTGTGCTCAATGTAAGTAATACCATCTTCGAGATTGTGCAGAATTATGTAATGGACACTAAGTAAAGTATTCGTTGAGTAAAATAATACAACCATTATTAGAGAGTATCTGAAGACACATCAAGTCCATGAATTGTAACTGAATAATCTTAGTTAATCATCTATGAGAGTGTTTGTTGTGTGGACAGGTTGATGGAGGGAGCAGCAAGGGAGTGTAGTGATGATATTGGAAGAGTTTGAATTGTGGAGTTAGATAAATGAGTTTGAGTTTTGATTGTACCTACTACTTTTGTGAATTAATATATTACATTTTTGTTGTTGTTGTTGAGACAGGGTCTCACCATATAATTCAGGCTGGCCCTGAACTCATTGTATGGCCCAGGCTGGTCTCATATTTGCAGTGATCCTACTGCTTCAGCCTCCCAAGAGCTGGGATTACAGGTGTATACCACCAGGCCTGGCAAGTTATATTTTTTGCTTCTGGCTATTTTCTTCTCTGATAATTTATATAGTTCCCAGTATATACTTGGTAAATAATTGTTTTTGTTCTTTTGGGCATTTTGTTTTTCCTTTTTAATTGTTTCTCTTTGTCTGTTACATAGTACTCCAGCTACTAATTTCTAAAGTACACTGGGTAACTTAAACTAAATCCCTGGCTCTAGGCTAGTAATTTTTAGCTGTAAATTAATATTCTAGAACTATTGACAGTTATTAATTTTTTTTTTTTTTTTTTGAGACAGGGTCTTGCTTTGTAGTTCAGGCTGGCCCTGAGCTCATATGTAGCCCAGGCAAGCCTTGAAATCACAGCAGTCCTCCTGCCCCTGCTTCCTGAATGTTGGGATACAGGTGTGAGCCACCATGCCTGGCTGTTGCCAATTATTAAAATGAATATTACCAACTACTTTTATCATGATTGTGATAATTCTTCATTGTCTCATTTAACCTCTACATTTACTGAGATAGAGTCTAGTATTAAAAACATTTTTAAGTGAGAAAATTGAGGCTTAAACTTTTTTTGAACTTGTACAGATCTTAACAGAGTCCAAGGCTTTACCCCAAGTCTAAGTATAAAGCATGTGTTCATACATAGCACACTGCTGAATTCAGATTCTGTCCCTACAATTCATCTATTTAGTGGTAAAAATAATTGTTAACTTGTATTAAGTATTTATGTTCTAGGATCCCGCCAGTGCTTTGCATGTGTTTTTCATATACTCTCCACATTAGTCTTAGAAAATAATGTTGTTAGCCCCCATTTATAAGTGAAAAATAAAGTAGAAAAGTTATAACTTGTAAAAGGTTACTCTGCCTCATTTATTTTTGGTGGGAATGCAATATGGCACAATCTGATACCACTGTGGTTGATAGATAGTGTGTCAGTGTCTGTATCATTGTTGGAAGAATGTTGATAGGGAGGGAGGTTATGTGTCTATAGGAATCTGGGGATATGGGAAACCTCTGTACCTTCCTGTCAGTTTTCCTGTTAACCTAAAACTGCTCTTTAAAAAGCCTTTAAATGAGAAAAAAAGTTATATTACTAAGAAGTGGTAGAGCTCGGGTTGCAAGCCAGTCACTCATAAACATCAAGGAGAGTGGCCATAAAGTAGTGTTAAAGACAGAGGGTGATCCTTAGAATTTGAAGATTGAGAGATTTTTTTGTTGTTATTATTGTTTTTCCTTTTGACTTAAGGTCTTGTAGAGAACCAGAAGAACACACAAGATCAAAAAGAATTTATTTTCAGGAAACAACTTTAATCTTTTTCTCTTTTATGATTATTAAGGTGTTAACACTTATTATTGTTTTGCTTTGGTTTTGCACTGTGATTTTTAGACATTGGAGGTACCACATTTTTTCCTAAAATACAACTCAGATGTAAGCATGGGTATGAGTTGGGCATGGTGGCACCAATCTGTAATCCTGGCTATTCCAGAGGCAGGGGCAGGAGGATCATAAGTTTGAGGCCAGCCTGGACAACTTACTGTCTCAAAATAAGGGCTGGTGTTGTAGCTTAGTGCTGTGTGTATTTAGTCCTCAGTACCAAAAAGAAAAAAAGAATGATGTTATTAATTTAAGTTTTGGAATTTGGAAATTAGTTTTTTGTAGCAATGAAAACTTTCAATAGTGTGATATTAAATAAGTTATATTGTGTAATAACTGAATATTAGCATTTGTGAAGATATTATTGATAATGTCATCTACTTAGTCTATATATAGTTATAATGGCCTTTTAAAGATAGCCAACAATTTGATTTTCAAATCAATTTGTGTCTTTCTCTGTAAAATCACATACTTTATTGTGAATCTCATAGTTTGATAAGTGAAAGCTTTCCTTATTAGAGTTGTTTTGAGGCTTTGCTTCTTTTCTGATGTCAGGGTTGGGCATGTAGCTCAGTGGTAGCTTATGTAATGTGTGCAACAACAATAAAAACTAATGTCAATAAATTTTAGCTCTTGCACTATGGGGAAATTCTTAACATGTGACTTCCTTATTATACTCCCTGTTGGAAGACTAAAATACTCTAGCAGAAGTGTTAGGATTGTGAAGCTTTAGACTGGGAGTTAACTCATTGGCTCTGTACCTGCCTTGCAAGTGCAAGCAAGGTTCTGAGTTTGGTCTCCAGAACTGATGGAAAAAAAAAGATTGTGAAGCATTTAAACATTGACTTTTAAATAACATCCTAAATTTAAGGACAGGCATTAGTTTCTTTCTCATGAAGCAGTAATGACCAACTGTATGTAATAACCATCAAGACCTTGTGGATACAGTTAGTTGTTAGTTGTCACCATAACAAGAAATAAACAAAAATAAATTTTGTTTAGTTTCAAATTTCTGCACAAGTAAATGTTAAGTTTTCTCAGCTTGAGAAGTCAATATTTGAAAAGCAAGAATGAGGATATAGATGGAAACATTTCATAGTTTAATTTTTTATCATGTTGGAATACGAGATTATAATCAATTTTGGATCTTTTTCATTTCTTTGTATAGTCTTATTTTTCTTTTTAAAGATAAGTTGTGGTGGTGGACTAATTGAATGGTTTTCATGTAAATGAGTTTTGGAATAAACCCACAGAGACTTGGCCATGTTAGGAATACCACTGGTGAGCTGATGGTAACGTAGAAAATGTGTTACAATCAAGGCAGTTCCTTCTTAGTGTTAATGTCGGTGGCAGATCTAGGTCACAATTCATCTTCTGCATACCAAATACTTCTTCTGAAGCTTAAAGCAACAAGATCTATTCAGATATATTTTCTCTCTTTTTCTGTGAAATTGCTAAAACATTTAGTAGAGGATAATTAGAGGACTATTTTTAAGTCATTCTAACTTTAATATTTAATATCACTTATTTCCTTGAGAATATTGTCTAAATTACCGATTTGATACTGGACAACGTATTTAATTTTATTTTTATTTAATTTAGTATTAATTTTTGTTTTAGGAAGAAATAGAAATAACTGAATGTTCACCAATTATCAAAGATTTAATCATGTGTAGAATAAAACTGCATTTTCTCTCACCAGCAGAAGCAATGTGATTGCATGTATATTTGGTTTATGATCTCAGTTTAATTAAAAGTGATATTTGCAAATAAAAAGTTTTCTTTTTGTTCCTAAAAGCAGATGCTAAACACAATGAAAATTATTTGACATCTATATACTTGAAAGTCTTTGACTTCCACATTAAAATTTTTTTTTTTTTAAGGTTTTTTGAAGCAGGGTATTGATTTATAGTTCAGGCTGGTCCTGAACTCAGCCTTGAACTCACAGCAATCCTCCTGCCTCTGCCTCCTGAGTGCTGGGATTACAGGCGTGAGCCACTACCCCTGGCATTGTGGTGTGTGGTACTGATTGCTGGTGGCCCTGAGTCACCATGCCCGATATTATTGTCTGTGCTTACTCAGATCAAACCTGGGCCCTTGTGCTTACAAGGCAGGCACACTGAGCTAAATCCCCAGCCCCTAAAATATTATCTGTAGAAGTTTTATCACTTACTATATTTGGTGATTTGGAGTGATTTTTATATAGTGTACTCATATGTCATGTGTTGTATTTACATGTTATACCAAATAAATTCTTTACTATAAAATTTATTGAACTTACTCCTCACAGAACTAATAATAGAATTAATTGTAGTGTCTATAAATACTGAATTACCTGAATTAATATCAGAAATGCTTGGTATGTCAGAAATATTTGGTAGATAAACTCTACCGTGTTAGACCAAGCTTGAAGATAAGTATATGCATGATGTTTAATCCTAAAGAATTTTTCCTAGGTATATTTTCCAACTAATAAATAAAAGAGATCATTTTATCCTGGGCTTGTCAATTCAATACTTTTAAAAATTAAAAAAAAATTTGTTTTTAATTAGAAAAGCAATATATTACAGAAAATTAGAAAATATGGTTAGGCAGAAAAAAAATAGACATAATCTTACTTCTTGTAGATAACTGCAATTAATACTTTAATATATATTCTTCTAGAAATTTTTGTTTTATATATGTGTGTATATATATATATACATACACACATGCATATAAACACATATACATAATACATGTGTAGATCAAGCAAGCTTTTTCCTCTTTTTGAATCCTTTGTTTCTCTGTGGAATATTTTCTCTTAGATTCTTATATGCTTGGCTTATGTTATTTAGGATTCAGTCTAAATGTCACCTCTAAAAAAAAATGTCTTTAGCATTTAGCGCAGCCTACTTATCACTACCAAGTACTTTCTTTTCTTGTCCAACTCTGTTGTCAGCATACAGAGAATAGGAATTGTGTTCACCTTGGTGAACACATATCCCTAGTACCCAGAAATATATTTGTAAGGTACATGGTAGATACTTAATAAATGTTTAGATGAATAACTGTGTAACATAAAAATGAGGTCTGAATGTACATGTGTTAAGTGGATATGTGTGTTGAATGCTTTGGAGAGAAGGTAAGATATACATCCTTTGTATAAGTATAGAGTAATAACCATGTGTGGTTAAGTGTGGCAATGGGGCATACTGTTGTTAGGGGGGACATGGCAGTAGCAACTTTTGCTACATTTTGCCTTAGGTGGGGAAGAGTTGTTAGAATAGACTTTCTAGAGGAGGGAAAATATTTTATATAGAAGTCAGTTCTTTTCATCTATGAAAATAATGGCTGGGTAATATTTTTAGTATGTAACTACCAGAGTTTAATCAGTCTGTTTAATAATACTTGTCTTTAGGCATTTAGAGGATTCATTTTGTTTTGTTTTGTTTTAAATTGTACTGTCATGGATATTTTTGTAGATTTTCAATTATTTTCTCAGGTGACTGTCTTGGAAGTGAGTCTGAAGCATATAAGTATTTTGATATATGTCACAAAATTGCCATCTGAAAATTGTATCAATTTATAATTGCAATAACAATATCTAAGAATGACCCCAAAACAGGAACCTCCTGGTAAAAACTGTTTGGACAGGCAAAATGGCATTTTAAGCTGAGTTTGGTGGTCTATACCTCTAATCCCAGCGTTTGGAAGGCTGAGCTGGGAGGACTGCCATGGGGTGAGGCCAGCCTGGGTTACATAGTGAGTTCAAGACTGCTACTTCCTAACAAGACCCTGTCTCAAAAAACAAACGAAGAAAACCCAGAGAGATACGACATTTTCCAGTTTAGGTTTTACAACCATTTTGAATGTATACACGCAGGTGAGGTGAAATTATTGTTAAATTATTTAGTAAATACACTATCTTAAACAGCAGGGTTACTGAACAAGTGTTCCATATAATAGGAGGCATATTAAATTAATTTTGATTGTAAGTCATATTAAGTTATACGCTACTCTTATAAATCCCTGCTTTTTTGGTGATGCTAGGAATCAAATACAGGGCCTTGTGCATGGTAAATATGCAGTCTACCACTTAGCCACACCCCAGCCCCTTTTACCTGCTTTTTAACATAGTCTTCTTCTTAGAATGTTAGTGTTTTAAAAAGATCTTTGTCTCACTTATTTGGTAAAATGTAAGTTGTAATGAGAAATTCTAAGAAATTGAGAGGTGGCTATTTAATTTGAGGTCAAGTACCTCGAGAAGCTTGTATGTTGACACTAGTCCTAGCAACTAACTTCTTTTTAATTATTGTGGCCAGAAACACCAGATGAAAATGGTAAAACCCAGAGAGCTGATGATTTTGTCTTGAAGAAAATAAAGAAGAAAAAGAAAAAGAAACACCGAGAAGACATGCGAGGAAGACGCCTTAAAATGTACAATAAGGAAGTACAAACCGTCTGTGCTGGCCTGACCCGCATCAGTAAGGAAATTCTGAACCAAGGACAAATAAATAGCACTTCAGGAGTTAATAAGGAGTCCTTCAGGTATCTGAAAGATGAACAGCTGTGCCGATTAAATTTGGGCATGCAAGAATATCGGGTACCCCAGGGAGTACAAACACCTTTTATGACTCACCAGGAACATTCTATTCGTAGAAATTTCTTAAAAACAGGTACTAAATTTAGCAACTTTATTCATGAGGAACACCAGTCCAATGGTGGTGCTCTTGTCCTTCATGCTTACATGGATGAACTCTCATTTTTGTCTCCAATGGAGATGGAGAGATTTTCCGAGGAATTTCTTGCTTTGACATTCAGTGAAAATGAGAAAAATGCTGCTTACTATGCTTTAGCGATAGTGCATGGAGCAGCTGCTTATCTCCCAGACTTCTTGGACTACTTTGCTTTTAATTTCCCCAACACTCCAGTGAAAATGGAAATTCTGGGCAAGAAAGATATTGAAACAACAACCATTTCAAATTTTCACACTCAGGTAAGGTAAAATTATTGTTAAATTATTTAGTAAATATATTCTCAATAGCATTAGCTTCCTCCTGGTGCACCAGCACATTTTGGTAAACATTCATGATGACAAAGGCACTGCAAATTGTCTGTTTGTCCAGTTATAAATCTTAATTGCTGAGATCTTTGGGTTGGGTCTACTTCCTAAAGAAATACTTCATAAGTATCATACATCATTATGTTTTTTTGCAATAGGTTGAAAAAAAAATTGTTTTGCCCTAAGCAGGTAAGTTAGTGTGGAAGATGTTTAGATCTGGTAGACTTGAGATAACTTTAGTTGAGACTTTAGGTTTATGTCCTAGTAGAACACATAAGCGTGTTGCCATGGTTACTTGCCAGGTTTTCGGTGTATTGTTTCTCTTCAGTAACTTGTTGGCAGTCTATTCCAGAACTATGCCCTATTTATATGACTTGAGAGTGTCACTAGGAAGGCTGCCATAGCCTCTGCTCCTGCCTACGCAGTGTTGAAGGTAAAGACATTTTCTGAAGCCTTGCTTGGGCAGTTGGCTTAAGTCAGCAGGGAAGTGTTGCCTTTCTAAACTAGTTTTTAGCATAACATTTGTTTTTCAATGAAATTATTTTAGGGCATTAAAAAGATGTTAATGTGTCCTTTTTTTGTTGCTTGCTTTTTCATCAGGATTATGAATGTGAATGGTCAGCTGTACTTTTTACTGTATATATTATAAATTCAAGGTGGAGATATATCACTTTTTAGAGATGATTAGATAGCTTTTTTTTCAGATCTGATTTGCTGCCATTCTTTTCAGTTTTTTATTTTTTAGATAAATACACTGTTGTGTAAGACTCTCAGCTGCTTATCTTATAGTGGTGTTAAGCCACTTAGATTTGTTTGAATTTCTTCTAACCTGAGTATTTTTAGTGAGTGTTGCCATCCTTGCCTCCAATGAGGGGAGTATCCAGTTTAGATTTATGAGCTTCAGAATTTCTCTAATTGAAGTTCTCTCTGCAGTAGAGAGAGCAGGAGCAGCCAATTTGGAGAGGTCGCAAGATGGGGCTGCCCAAGACATTGGAACACGATGTGCAATAAAAGGCTTCGTCTTGGATTTTGGCCTTGTTACCGCAATCAGGTACTGAAGTGCTGACTTTTGTAGTAGATTTTCTTTTTTAAAAGAAGTTTTTCCCTTTGAAGCTTAGTGAACCCTATTTTTATAAATACTGCAGAAGAAACTAAAAACACTTCTAATCTTGTGCATAATCCCCACAAATCCCCAGCTAACAAGGAAAGATATTGCTGAGAGCCAAGTTAACATGTTCGTGTCACTTTTTAAATTTAGAGAAATGCAGCAAATTTTCTCTTCTGATTGATAGACCAGCAAGCATATCTAAGGCATAAGCCAGGCATTTTGGGGAAACATGTCCTGGTTTTGTCAGAGTATCTTTTTAACCACTGTATGAGTCTACAGTGGATCAAGTTTATATTTCAACATATTCAATCTAGAGTTTAAAAAAGTAGATTTCTAGTTATAATATTCCCTGCTGATTTTTGTCCTCCAATTTTAAAAAATGGAGCGAAAATTTAAATGACTGTACCAACAACTTACCTTGATATTTACTTTGAAATTTATAATTACTTTAAAGGACATATGAAATTATTATTAAATATACACATTAAACACTTAAACTGGATGGTAAGCACTTTATCTATCTCATAAGAATATTGACCTGGTTCTAAAACCTAATTTTACTTGTGAATTTTTAATTATTGGAGAGAAATACGGGGCAGATAGAGGAGGTTGAATTAGCCCGTGAGACTTGAATTTCCATTTGTTCCTGTAAAATCTTGTGCACATGTTGGGAAGGCCAACACACTAGTTTGGAGTTGTTTAGCAGCTCATGGTTCATAGAAATGTTTTCACAAAAACCAGAAGAAAGATAAACAGTTTGATCTCCATTGTCTACTGAAAAACTTGAGGCAAGATATATAGCTAGTAAACAGAAAAGTCAAGATGGAAACTTACACTGTCTGAACAGTGTTCGTCTTCACCATGTTCTTTCCTTACTTTGGCCATTGTAGAGGGATTAATCTTATTTGTCTAACACAATGACCAATGAGATTAGAGTATCTCAGTTTAAAACAAAGTACACAAGGCTTTATTTCTAGTATTTTTAACCGATACCTTTAATTTGTTGACAATAGCTAGAGCATTTTAAAATTCTGTGTTTTGTGAAGTATAAAATTGTATTAATCTATAATTGTGTTAAGTCAAGAAAATTTATTTAAAGAGTTATTAGAGGTTGTTTATAATATAGTTACTTATGAGTATATTGCAGGATAGTTTATTCAGCATTTATTGAGAACCTAACATGTAATGGGCACTTGGTTCTTAGAAGGACCAGTTGCTGAGTTCACATTAGTGGGGGACATGAGTAAACCAACAATTATGGTACATTTCAAATATTCGAGTAGAGGTGTGCATAGGGAAAGCCATATTTTGGAGAGGACAGTTTGTGATGTTACCTAATTAAGCCTTGAGGGGATTGGAAAAGAGATTTAAAGGCATTTAATGCTCAAGTAGAATCTCAAAAGCAGATTACTACTTAACTTGGTAAGGACATTTTTAGTCAACAGGAATAATAACATGGAAATGCAGAACAGGCAACAGAAAATGTGTACTTTCAGGCAACTGCAAATAGCAAAGGAGCACGATGACTTAAGAGGGGTGGTTTGGTGGGGGGACAGAGAATGAGAATGATAGTCAAGAGTGTGAGGGATGATGGAGTATCCGCTGCTCACCTGTAATCCCAGGTACATGTTTGCAATGTGGATGACACTGAGAGAGAAAATGAGATTGAAACAAGAAGACTGGTAAAGTTATTCTCAAAATGTCTCTCAAAATCATGAGATTTGAGAAATTATTAGAAGGTGGAGATAACTGGAGTTGGTGAAAGAGAATAGTTTTGCTTGATTTAGATGGTGGGAGGATAATCTCCAGTATAGAATAGGGTTGAAAAAGCTGGTGTCTTGGGTGAGAAAGCAGTGTTGTTGAGTTCAGTTGGATGTTTTGATTTAGAGGTACCTTTTGGTTTAAAACGGCTCTGTGTTGAATATTTTGGATCTAAGGTTGGGAGGCATGTCTAGTTATGAGATGCAGAATCAGATCAATTCTAACATAGTTGATCTAGGGATGACCTTCAAATGGGAAAGAGATGAAGCTAAGAGTGGAATCTGATTTGCGTGTATGTGTGAGGAACTTGGGAGGAGACCAAAAAAAAGTGGAAAGACTAGGATTCCTGGGTTTTAAGTATGATAAATAATAAAAATGTTGCAGATCATATAAGGGGTCAAGTAAGGTTATAATGGGAAAGTGTTAGGTTTATCAATTAGGACTCTATTGGAAACATCATAACCAGTGCTTTGCAAAGTGTGGGTATCTAATACATATTGTACCTTTTCTTTAGAACGTTGCTACTCAAGTTTGCTTGAATGAATTTGGCACCACCTGGATGGTTGGCTGCTAGAAATATATTCTCTTTAACTCAGATCTTCTGAATCAGGATCTATATTTTAAAGATCCCTTTAAGTGGGTTTGTTCTATGCTTTTTACTCCTTGATTAATACAACTAACATTTTATAGTGAATTGATAGTACTAGTAAAGAATGGAACCTAGTAGGAATTAATAGAATTTATAAAGAATAGAATTAACAGTTGTGTGTAGTTTGGGAAATAATTGAACTCTTAAAGAATGCTTTATACCCATGCATTATATTAAAATAAATATTTAAAGTAGCTGGCTTTCTAAAACAGCAAAAATAATCAAGGTATATCATGTACAGGTACAAATTCCCTATGATGAATGTGATCATTATGTATATTGAAATAATTCCAGTAAATGTAATAAAAAATAAAACAGCATAAGTAAACATGGTAGGTTTCTTTATTTTTTCTTTCATTCTACATACATCTTATAATAAATCTGTTTTGACTCACCTATGTTGCTCTTTTACAATGTTTTAAAGTGGGCATGTCTTACTCATAGTTTAGGAAAATTGCTAGCTCCTTTTTTTCCTGTTATTTTATTTAAAAAACAAATTTTTTTTTTTAGGATTTTTGAGACAGGATCTGGCTTGGTAGTTCAGGCTGGCCCTGAGCTCAGTCTCAAACTCACATCACAGCAATCCTCCTGCCTCTGCCTCCCGAGTGCTGGGATTACAGGCGTGAGCCACCACGCCCGGCACTGTGATATGTGGTACTGGTTGCTGCTGGGGCGTGAGTCTCCACGCCCAGTATGGTATGTAGTTACTGGGGATCAAACCCAAGCCCTTGCACTTCCAAGATAGGCAAGACAGGCACTTCCGGGACCACTGAGCTAAATCCTTGGCCCTTTTTCTGTTATTTTAAATAGTCAGTTTAAATAGGTTTCTTCATAAAATAAGAGTTCTTTGGAATAGTAATCTCCACCCTTACTTCACCATGATACACAGGTATTCTATATAGTACATTTTTAGCTTGGGCTTTCCTAGGTTTTAACATACTTATGTCTGGCCTTTGTAAAGGATGTATGTATTGTAAATAGAATCTATTTAACTCTCAGAAAGTGATACAGGATAATTTGCAATGATGACTTTGTTATTTACAGAACTACATTATGTGTTGATGTAGAGTGATGTGTATATGTAAGGATAATTGTTTGATATTCTGTAACTATTATGAATGTACAGTGGACCCTCAAGTTATGAGTGGCCTGTCATAAGAACAACTTGATCTAGTTAGGCTAATGGGAGAGTCATCTACCTCTTGTTATTTATAGTGTGTAGCCAGGCAAACATCCAGATCTCGGCTATACTGACTTAAGTGGTAACTAGCTGCTGGGAACTGATAGAGTTTGTAAGTGAAGGATCCGCTCTGTTATGTGTTTTCAGTGCATTCAAAGTTAAGTGCTATTTTTATGTAAGCACATTTCCCTTGATTCTATATCCTTTTTTCTTTTGCCTTCTGATTTTACTAGAGGCTGAGTTTTGGGAAACTTTCAGCATTTTTCTTCTGCTTCCATGGCAGCTTTACTTTTTTCTATGCTTTGGTTGCTAGTTACTTTCCTCCAGTTATCTCAGTGTTTGTCTTTTCCTCCAATGTGTCCTAGTAAATATATTTAGAATTCAACATGGTTTCTGCTTTCAGGTGCCATTTCCAGGCTAGGTTTCCCAGACTTGTCAGGAACAATCTGAGGTTGCTAGTTTAAAATACTTAACAGAACCTGAGGGTCGTCTCCTGGAAGTGCTGAATCATTTATCAAGAGCAGGGCTTGAGATAATACTCCAAGTGATTTGATCCCTAAGAGCAGAGAAACTTAAGGAGAATTATTTGGTTCTGGAGTTCTATCTCAGTTGTAGAGTACTTGGCTGACATCAAGCAGGCGCTGGTTCAATCCTCCGTATTACAAAAAGTTATTTGATTTGTACTTGCTATCTTAAAGTTTCATAACATAAACTAAGAGACAGTCTTGTCTAACTGCTACATAGTTCAGTGTGGGTTTTTTTTTTTTTTTTGGCGGCCCTGGGGATCAAACTCAGCAAGCAGCGCCTGCCCCCTTTAAGGGTCTCGCTAAGTTGCCTACATGAGTGATGGCAAACCTTTTAGAGCTTTCAGTGTTACAAACAGCCTTCTCCCTGTGTTGGCACACATGCCATAGTTTTGTCCTCTGTGGCCTAAGCTAACACTGATCGTTATACTCTCCTGCCTCAGCCTCAGAAGTAGTTGGGTTTACAGGAATGCAACACTGGTCATAGCTCACAGTAGAACTTTTTTAAAAAATCACTTTTGGATTAGAATCATTCAAGATTTTGTTTCTTTGTAACATAAGCCTTTCATTGTTTCTTTGTAACATAAGCCTTTCAACATAGTGCCTTCAGTGTTGCCTAGGAGGTCTTCTTGATTGGCTTGTTTGCCAAAACACTCTGGTGACTATTTAAACTTTTTCCTTTGTACGTTTCTTCCTCATTCCTTCTCGTTTAACAGAAAAGGTATCCCAACTCCCCAGTGCCTAATCTATCCACTTGTGTTCTGAATTCCCTTCTTCAGGCCCTTTCTCAGCCTGGTTAGTTGTTCCTCTGTTTCTCCCTCTTTCCTCCCTTTGTCTGTCTTCGTCCTTCTCCCTATCACTCTTGCTGTCTCATACTGAGATACTACCTTGCCATTTTTATTTTTTGCAGGGCACTAGAGATTGAACCCAGGGTCCTTGCACTGAACTACATCCCTAGCCTTTTTGTTTTGAGTCTGGGTCTTGCTAAGCTGCCCAGGCTGGATGTATGATCTTCCTGCTTCAGCATCCAGAATGTTGTAATTGCTACAAGTATGTGCCATTATGTCTAACTTTTTATTTATTTTTGAAGGTTTTGATACAGGGTCTAATTAAGTTGCCCAGGCTGGCCTCCAGCTTGCCATCATTCTGTCTCAGCCTCTCAAATAGCTAGGACTGCTGGTATGTGTGCCACGTTGCCTAACTTTGAAGAAAGAATTTGCCATAAAATAATACATAACACAGTTTACCATTTTAACCAGTTTTTGGGGCAGGGTTTGGTTTTCCATTTGCAGATTTTCTCTCCTTTTTTTTTCTCATTTCCTTACTTATCTTTTTCAATTTTGAATTTTTTGATAGCAAAACATTTATCAGTGTGTTCTAGGCATTCATAATGATATCATAGGGAATTTGCATGTGTACATGATATATCTCACGTCTTTTTTCCTTTTTCCTTCTTGCCACAGGCCCTTTCTCCTTTGTGTACAAAAGGTTTTTTTTTTTTTTTTGCATTTTCCCATCTATTTTCACTTTTTTCTTGTCCTTTCGTTCCCTTTTCCCACCCTCCTCTCTTATTCTCCATCCCATTTGAATATTTTTTTCTGTGTCCCCCTATTAATTTCACAGTTACATCCTTATACATTTACATGTTTATTATACATTATACATCTTTATTTCCAGTTTTAGATTCTCACACCAGAGAAACAACATTAATTTAAATTTTATGATGTCAATTACATTTACCATTTTTTTTACAGCCATCACCATTTTCCATTTCCAGACCACTTTCCATGGTCCCAAATAAAACTGTACTCATTTGCTGAGAGTTTTTAATGACACTCATCCCCAGCCCTCCAACTTTCTTTCCTCCATTGCACATAAAGGGTGTATCTGTGTGTGTGTTTTCTTTCTTCTTTTGAGATGGATCTCACTGTGTTGTGAAGGCTGGCCTGGAGCTGTTGATCCTCCAGCCTCAGCCTGCTGAGTAGCTGGGTTTATTACAGGCATGCATTACTCTGCCCAGCTTTAAGAACAGTATCAGTTATATTAAATGAATTGCTGCTTTTTATATGTCCTTTGCATTTAAGGAAGGAAACTTGTCCTTTCTCCTAGAAATAAATCTTAATCTTCAACTTGTAGTTTGTCATTTTCACAAAGCTGTATTTTACTGCTCTGCATGTTTTGAGCATTCCCAGCTGTGTTAGAGTTCCTAGTGCCAAAGCTGCTAGTGACCTTACCATAGGGAGGAGTAAAAGGGAGCTGGACATGATTCTTCTTGCCTTATAGAGTAGTGCCTGTGGGTTTGATCCATCACCGTGGCTCCTTCACACAGGAAACTCATTTATGTGCTGGGCACCTTTGTGGCTTCTGCCTCACCTGTGTCCTCTTTATGCCTGTCTAACTATTGCTGGGTGCTAAGTGCCTAACTTTGTATTCTTCTCGGCGTGCTGGGAAACTAACCTGCAATAGTGCCTGGCTCTGTAGATGGAAGGCCCACATTCAGTACATCACCCTTAATAGGAGATAAATTCGAAGGTTTCTTACTTACAAATCTCTGGCAGGTTGGACACAGTAAATTGAAAGAACATTCCTCTGTCCCTGGGTTATGTGAGGCAGGAATAAAGAGCTAGAGAGAAGAAATAAAGAGAATGTGAATATCAGAATATTCACTACAGTGGGAACATAAAAGCCACACATATAACTGCATGTACACTCTGCAAGTATTTTGGTTCAACACTATTTTATGAGAATTATGTTGATAGATGTAATTCTAGTTCATTTCAACGACTATATTGTGTATGTGTCAATTCATTTATTCTTGTTTGTGAACATTTAGATTGTTGAAAATTTTGTCATGGTATTATGTTCCCGTGAGCATTTGTTAAATGTCTATTTATTCACATGTGTATACTAGAGTTTCTGTTTGCCTTTTTTCCTTTCCAAAATTCTGTAACTGTTGGCTAGATTTGATGACTCATGTTAAGACTTAACATGCGTGAAGATTCTTTTTTCTTCTATAGCATTTGGTGCTTTAGATAGATATGAAGTTCTAGGTTGGAGTTCTTTTTTTGTTTTGCAGTTATAAAGGCATTGCTCTAATGTCTTTAGCTTCTGGTATTGATATTTATGAAAGCAAGGTTGTCATGATTCCTGATTTTTTTGGTTTTTTGCTTTTTCCTTTTTGGTCATACTACTGAGCTACATCCTCAACCCCTCCCTCCCTTTTCCTTCCTAATTTTAATCGGAGACAGAATCTCTGTAAGTTGTCCAGATTGTCCTTAAACTTGTGATCCTCCTGCCTTAGCTTCCTGAGTAGCTGGAATTTTATATATATTGTATCATGTCAAGCTTTCAGAATTTCTGTATTGTAAAAATTTCAGAATACTTAGGCTAATATATTTCGAGATGATCTTTTTTCTTTTTCTTTTTTTTAATTACCATAAAATATTTCAGAATTACAAAGGAGTATAAATACCTGCATTCCTTACATAGCTCAAGAAATAGAACCATCACTAATATAGTTGCATCATAATATTCATCTTTTCAGTGTAGTGATAGATATCTTGCCATTTAGATAAATTCTGTCTCCCTCCTTTTTCCCCTCCCTTTCTCACCCTGTGCTGGTGATGACTGGTGAATACTGGGCAAGCACTTTGATACTGAGTCACATTTTCAACCCTTCTTGTATTACTTCTTTGTTAATGTCCTTCCTTCAGCCTCCCTGCCCGCCTTTGAGATAGGGTCTCACTGCGTAGCCTAGACTAGCTTTGAACTTGCTGTTATCCAGACTGGCCCTGAATCCCCTT
Organism: Petromus typicus; assembly: GCA_004026965.1. Lineage (NCBI taxonomy): Eukaryota > Metazoa > Chordata > Mammalia > Rodentia > Petromuridae > Petromus > Petromus typicus. The sequence continues at coordinate 237 of PVIR01024818.1, read as the reverse complement.
GACCCCGTGGCCTGTGATCTTCTTGACTCAGTCTCCCAAATAAGCGTTGGGATTTCTGGTCTTCCTCACCATGCCCAGACTTGCCTCAGCTCTTACTCTGTTCTTTTTTCCTGAAATTTTTATTAGTTGATTGTTAGGGACTCCTGCTTCATTCTGTAATTTTCCCTCTTTGTTTGTTTGTTCCTTCCTTTCCTTCCCGTTCCTTCCTTCCCTCCCCCTTTCTCTCTCTCTCTCTCT
>PVIR01024817.1:0-25499 GCA_004026965.1 Petromus typicus | reverse complement strand
ATTTCTCATGGTTGTTAATATTTGTGTAATGTCAGTAGGTGTACTAATACTTTGTGCATCTATATGCATAGTTGTTATCTCTTCCTTAACAAGTGTGTAGTGACTTTCTTTATCTCTCTTGATCAGTCTTGGTTTGAAGTCCATTTTTTTTCTGAAATAGAATAGCTAGCCCTTCTTTTTTGTGGGTTCCTGTTATATGAATTATTATTTTCTATATTTTGACTTTAAGTCTATGAATTTCTTTTGAGTTAAATAAATTTATTGTGTGCAACATCTTGTTGTATCTTATTTCTTTTTTTTTTTTTTTAGGTTTTTTGAGACAGGGTCTCGCTTTGTGGTTCAGGCTGGCCCTGAGCTCAGCCTCCAACTCACATCACAGCAATCCTCCTGCCTCTGCCTCCTGAGTGCTGGGATTACAGGCGTGAGCCACCACGCCCGGCACTGTGGTATGTGGTACTGGTTGCTGCTGGGCGTGGGTCTCCATGCCCAGTACGGTATGTGGTTACCGGGGAATCGAACCCGGGCCCTTGCGCTTGCAGGACAGGCGCCGGAACCACTGAGCTAACTCCCCGGCCCTGTATCTTATTTCTTGATCCATGCTGCCAATCTGTTTGATTGGTGAACTGAGAATATTTATACTGATGACTATAACCGATATGTACTGACTTATGTTTGTCATATTATTATGGTTCCCTTTATTTCTCCTCTATTCAATTGCTTGCTTGCCGTGCCTCATGGGTTATCTTTCTCAGGTAGCTTTACTCAACTGGAAAAGACAGCTACAGGCCAATCTCCTAATGAGCATATACGCAACAATCCTCAACAAGAGATTAGCAAATAGAATGTAGCATATTATCAAAAAGATCATGCATCATGATCAAGTAGATCTGATCCTGGAGATGCAAGGATGGTCCAACACAAGTAATTAAATAAATGTAATATGTCACATAAATATAAGGAAGTCAAAAACCATATGACTATGTCAACAGATGCAGTTATAGAACAATATATAAAATAAACCAGAGGCACTTGTTCTGCAAATGCAAGTCCTGAGCTTGATCTCTGGTAATACCAGAAAAAAAAAACCCTCAGAAATTTATGTACATTAAATACGCCCTCAATTGAGCAATTTTACCCTCTGGTGAGAAAATTTAGAAGGAACAGGAAGAAAAGAATAGAAAACTTCCCAGGTGTATGAAAGGAGTTTCTAAGCAGAACTTCAACTGCACCAAAAATAATAGCAAGAATCAATAAATGGCATTACCTCAGACTAAAAAGCTCCTGCACAGCAGGAGAATGATTCAGTAGAATGAAGCAACAACTTACAGAATGTGGAGAAAAATTTTTGGCAGCTACATCTCAGAGTAATAATAATATCTAGAATGTACAGAGAACTAAAAAGCTAAATCATCTAAAATTAAAGATTCAGTCAAAAAATGACCAGGAGAAATAAATATTCAGAGAGGAAGAAATATAAGTGATCAATAAATATATGAAAAAATGCTCATCCTCTCTGTCCAGTAGAAAATGCAAACTAAAACAACCCATGATTTCCTCCTACTCTTGAAGCAATGGCAATCACTAAGAAATCAAGCAGTAACAGGTACTAGTTGTGCTGTGCTGAGATAGGAACCCTCATTTATTGTTGGTGGGAATGTGAACTAGTACAACTATTGTAGAAATGAGTATGGAGATTTCTCAAAGAGCTGAAAGTAGAAATTCCACATGATCCAGCTAACCTCCTGCTATGTACCTTCCCCAAAGAGCTTCAGACATCATACTACAGTGATACATGCATACCAATATTTATAGCAGCACAATTTGTAAGTTTAAAATCCCAGAAACAGCGTGTATACTCCTCCATAGATGACTGGATAAAGAAAATGCTATCCATATATAATGGAATACTGCTCTGCTCTAAAGAATGACAGATTTGCGGCAATCATAGGAAACTGGATGCATCCTGAAAGTATAATGTTGAGTGAAATGAACCAGGTACCCAAGATTAAATGCCACACAGTATTTCTCATTTGAGTGAGGCAGAATATAAACAGAATAATAAAGGATGGTTAGAAGGGAACAAGGAGATAGATTTCTTGCAAGAAGAAAGTGGTCCAGTGGAAAAAAGCATGCGGGTTAAGGAGGGGAAGGGGAAATAAACAGAATAAAGGAACATCACGTACAGGAACCCAATATCCTCAATTAATGTAAACACTGTAGCCCATAATGTGAGCTCAGATTAGTAATGTGTGCAGGAATGAAGATGAGATAGGGGAATTGGAGGAAGGTGGGGGACGGAAGGGAAGGGGGCTCGAAAAATAAACCAGCTGTGAAATGTCTCGGAGCCACTCCTCAAGGCAACTGTAAACTTCAAGAACTGCAAAAACGCACTGAAATGAAAATGAAAAATGAAAAAAGTTCTATGTTGTTTGGGAGTTGCACTATTTGCGTGAAGATAGAAGGCATCTATTTTTGTTATTTAGGAGGCAGAAGACTTCAGTTACTAAATTCTTGGCTGGATTTAAGAAAATTTTGTCATTAACAGTAGCCTTGCAGAAGATTCATGGAGTACTGAAAATATTCTAAAAAATGTTTAAACCCCAGTCCTATTTGACTTGAACCTTTCCTTGTAGAACGTGCCTTTTGTATGTCCTTGGGAGGAATGAACTCAAAAGTTAGATTTTGATGGAGCTGGTTTATCACGGCAGGAGGAGGGGGTGCAGTGACTGAACTGCTCCTGTGGACGGTGGCGAAGTACTTACCTCTCGGAGCATGCTGTTTGCGTGTGCTCTTCCACGATTTACTCGGTACTTGAATGGGAAAATGTTGTCATGGTAACAGCGTAACAAATAAGGCAGAATTGGATGCAGATGAATCATGACTTTATATGTGAGACAAAGAAGCAAATGTTCTCCTATTAAGTCTGGCTTTATTAAGCTTAAAAAGCACAGCAAACACTTTAATGAGGATTTGTTATTGTGTTTCACAAAAAAAGAAGGAATTGAATAGGAGGGTAAATTATGTTTCTTTCCATAATGTTGTCACAAGGCTGCCGTCTAAGCCTTACTTCTAGGGCCCGGCTAATTTAGGATTGATGGGCTGTATCCTAGCACAAGTCATGGAGGATTATGTGTACACACACACACACACACACACACACACACACACACGATGTACATAGTAGCAAGCTGTCCTCTCACCTGGTTAAAGGAGCCAGGTATACAAACCACTTTTTTTCGGGAGTGTGAGGCAGAGGGTGAAATGACTGGATACGTGGTTCTAAAAGCACGCCAGTGACCTTCCCTGAAGGGGAAGAGGATCAGAGGACAACCAGCTGGAGTGAGCGCAGAGTGTCTGTGATCCTCGAGGAATTTCTGAGGTCCGTAACAAAAGCCAGAAAACTGTGTAGGTTGTGAATATACATCATTCATTGCTCAAAGAAGTGAACTGTGTCCTGAGGCTAGGACATGATCATGTTAGTACACTTTTTTAAAAAATAAAATGCCTTCTGTCGATACAGAGCTGTGTGGAAGTTTCTGCTCATGGCTGAGTCTCAGCTGAGTTCTCAGACTTGAGTCTCCATCAGAATCACCTAGAGGGCTTGTAGAGTTACGGGCCGCTGGACCCTCCTCCAGGAGCTGCTGCGTTTGTGTTTCTAACGAGACCCAAGAGGCTGGCACTTGTGGCCTCACGCTTTGAGAACTGCCACGTTAACCACAATCCCCCTGATAGGAAGGATAGGAACACTAGCGCTAAGGTTTCAGTGTGTCCTGCAAAAGGTCATGTGTCGGAAACGTAATCGTCAAAGCTATGTGTCTGGGAGGTAAGTCAGGTCAACCGAGACCCTGAGAACACAGCACCTTCGATAGCGTCAGTGGCTCTGACAGAAGGGGGAGTGAGACCTCAGAGCTCTCTTGCTGCCTCACCCCGCCGCGCCTTCAGCCTTGTCATGTTGTGTTGCGAAGACCTTCAGCAGATGCTGGCTCAAGCTCTTGGATTTTCCATCACCCAGAACCGTGGGTTCAGTAACCATCGGTCCCTCCTAAGTTACCCAGCTGTAGCTTCAGTCTTGGCAACAGTGAGTGGACCGAGACAGCTGGGCTCCTGGTTTCTGATCCCTCCTCACCAAGTGGCTGGGCACGTCTTAGTGAAGCAGCCCTCAGCCAGCCACATTGGCACCACAGAGAAGCTCATTATGGGGAACATTCTGTGTCTTTCCCTAGTCTTCTGAACCAGAGTTTCATTTCACAAGCTTGCCGTTGCGATGTATATACACATAAAAGTTTGTGGCGCATAGCTGTAAGAGAGACTGCCAACTTGGGGTCAAGATCTCTGAGAGTCCGAAGTTCAAGGGTGGTAGTTGGTTTCAGAGCATGGTTTAGGGTGGGCTAACGACAAGTTTCTTGCCAGGTCTGAAATGCTCCAAATCAGACCCATGACCGGATGTGCTCTGCTGCTTCAGAAGACTTCTGAGTGGGTGCCCTCAGGGCTTTGAGCCCCTTCTCTCCCTGCCTGTGCCCTCCCCGTACTCTGTGTGAACTGGTGAACCCCAGTGGGAGGACAGTGTGGGCTGAAGATGGGACATCCTTCCATATACCTAACCTGCTGGGAACTAGGTGCTTAATCTTTTCTCTTGAATTAAACTGTGAGCAACCTGGGGGAAAGTGCATCCAGTCTGATGGCACTGTCCAATAACAGTCCTTGTCCTGAGTTGCCTTTAGGAAAGTGGTGGGCGGGGATCTTGATGATCACATTGTGGATGTGATGTGAATGCAAAGTGAGGGGTAAGCACTTTAGTTGTCCTAAAGTGTCCATGGGGAATTGGCTCAGGGTCACTGAAGCTGATGAAATCCACACACGCTGAAGTCCTGTGCATCAAATGGCCGAGCATTTGTGCATAGAACCTGTGCACATGGTCCTATGCATTGTAAATCATCTCCAGATACTCACAATGCGAATATAATATAGTCTGGGTAAATACTTTTTAATGCTTATTTAAGGAAAATGAATGAGAAAAAGTCTGTATTCCTTCGGTACTGAGTCAGTCTTTTCTGTTGGTGGATTTTGGATCTAAAGGTATGGAACCTGTACATTAGGAGGCTGGACTGTCCTTACTTTTCATATGGAAGTATCTTCCATAGCAGTAAAATCCTATTTTTTTTTGAGACAGGGTCTCACTTTGTGGTTCAGGCTGGCCCTGAGCTCAGCCTCCAACTCACATCACAGCAATCCTCCTGCCTCTGCCTCCCGAGTGCTGGGATGACAGGCGTGAACCACCACTCCCAGCACTGTGGTATGTGGTACTGGCTGCTCCTGGGCACGAGTCTTCACACCCAGTATTATATGTGGTTACTGGGGGATTGAACCCGGGCCCCTGCACTTGCAAGATAGGCGCTGGAACCACTGAGCTATATCCCTGGTCGTAAAATCCTATTTTAAGGGGATCTTGAACATTTCCCTGATACAGAGGCATTAAAATAGAACTGAATGTGTTTCGAGATTTTACAGATGAATTAACTAAAATAAGATTGGCATGAACTAGTGTCCCAGATTAGTAGACAGGCCTTCCTATGGGAGTTTGGTATGATAGGATAACTCCCTAGCCCCAGGATAAACTATTCTTAAAGAATTCAGACACATCAGTTTTCATGATGCACATAGGATTGCATTTTATATATTTCTTAAAGAGCCCATTATCATTATATTTTATTAATTTAAACCTGCTTTCTCCAAAATCTAGTCAAATGAAATGAATATTTTTTGACTATGAGATATTCCTCTTTGTTTGGCTATTGTTCAACTTTTGCCCCATTTTTGACTTGGCCAAGTATTGGCAAAAGGTGATTGGGAAAAGGCGTGGTCATGCATTGCTCAAAAGTTTCATTTTTCTCTTGAGCAGATTCTTTCTTGTTTTTCTGTCCCCTGGCAGGTTAGTTTCTGCTGTCAAAAGATTGATGCTTGAAATTTCTCACTAAAGAGTGAACACAGGGCCTCTGCATGAGCTATATCCCAGGCCCTTTTAAGTTTTGTGTTTTTGAGACCAGGTCTTGCTAAGTTGCTCGTGCAGGCTGGACTTGAGCTTGCGATCTCCTGCCTCAACCTCCCGCGAGTAGGATTAGGCGTCTTTGCTAACTCATTGCTCTTTGCCAGGCTGGTGTTGGAGCAGTTTGCTGTGAGAAATGGCTGCCTGGGGAGGGGGCAGAGCGTTAATATTTGGAGGAAATACACTGATATTGGAGGAACAACAGCATCACAAAAACGTCACAGTGAGGCCTTGTCTGGAATGGCTCAGGGTCAGAGGCGAGGGTGACAGAGCCTTGGTGGAAGCACTGTGTGGCCTGTGGCCTCGGTGATTTGTGTGACAGCATCTGTTGGGAGGGAACAGGGAGCACAGGACGGCCAGCTCTGCTGCCCGAGAGTCCCCAGCATGTGGTGTGGCTTCTGTCGGGAGCAGCAGTGTGGGCAGCACCAGGTCAGATTCTAACCACGACTTTGTGCGGTGGGAGAGCTCGTGCTGCCGCCTTCTCACTTTGTGTCAGGATAGGGTATACACCTTTCTTTCAAAGGGAAGCGAATTCGTCTTGCATAAGGTCCTAGAGGGTATGCAAAATTTATTGCTGTTTTGTCTTGAATAGCACAGTGTTGATACACAGCAACATAGAAATGTTCAGATGAATTATGGTGCATCTATTCTGGGAAATGCATAACGCAACAACAACAGAAGACAATTCAGTGTGCATTTATCTCTACTGATACGACAAAATGCTCAGAATACAAAGTGAGGGGTAAGCAGCAAAATGAGAGGCATGAGGCGGAAAGTGCTGTGTGTGCGGTGAGCACTCGGGCAGGGACAGGACACGTGTGACTGTTCGACTACGTGTGTGTACAAGGGTGCAGCACAGAACTCTCTGGAAAGACTCGGGAGAAACTAGCAGCCCTGGGCGTCTGGAGGGAGAGCTGAGCAGTGAAGTTAGCAAAATCACATTTCTGTGAATACTTTTTTGTTCTCTGAATTTTTTTACTTTGTGTGTTATGGATTTAAATAAACAACAAAACAGCCGCCATCCAGACCCAGGAATGAAGAGGGTCCTTAAACACACCTGCTGCCGCTCTCTCCTGGGGGGGACCCCCCCCCAGGGCTGTCGGCTGCTGATCACACAGCCCCGCCTCTGCCCCCTGGTCCAGCCAGCTCCGCGGCCACCCTCGAGCCTTTCATTTTCAGTTTATGAAAACACTGGGGTGAATTTAGCTTTTCCTTTGGGAAACAAAAACAGCACAAAGAGTGTGTGGGGTCCCCTTTCCAAATGGTGGGGCGTTGGAAAGCTGGGCTGCAGCTGTGGGTGTTTCTGTCTCAAGCGCTGCATCTTTTGAAAGCACTTTAAATAGATGACGAGAAAGCCCCAAGCACTTTTGGAAATGGGGGATTCTGAATGGCTGTATTTATCCGTTCTCTGCAAAAAATCAGTTCCTCTAGGGTGAAGCTTCCCAGCCTTTGACGTCATGGCACACAGAAGCCACATTATTTGAACAGCATTTGAGGCAGAGCCAGAGGAAATTGGAGTGCATCTTTGAGGCCCATTTAAAAAATTCAATACAGCTTTTTCCTTTCATTTTAAAACTGCGATAAGAAAATATGTACAAAGCATTAGAGAAGATACTGTATTTGTCTAAATCTTCCAAATAAAATTTGTTCAACATTTTAAATGAGAATGAAGAGCTTACTTCTAAGAATATGCTTATTATGGAAAAATTTCAAACATACCCAAATAAAAGAATAGAATCATGACAACCTCCCTCTGCTACCTACATCTGCTACCTACCTCCCTCTGTAGCACCTACATCAGCCAGCTAAAATACAGTACTTTCAGGTTTGATTTGTTTTTCTCTCTTTGTGCTAGAATTTCTTAAAACACATGCCAGACACCATTTTATTTCATCTGAAAACACTTTGGGACACATTTTTTACAGACAGAAATTTAAAAGAATTACTATACTATGATCATCACCAATAAATTAAAGATAACTCAAGAACTATCTGATACCCAGGCCATATTTTCTTGACTTTCCTCAAAGTCTTCACCAGGCCGAGGATGTAGCTTGTGAGGATCCGAGACCTGATTTGCTCCCTGATTTGCTCCCTGATTTGCGGGGTGGAGTGTGGACCCCGCACGAGGGAGCCACAGGACATTGATATAGGGCGAGGACCACAGTGAGGGAGCGGAGACAGTGCTGGAAATGCAGGCTGACTACAGGAGGTGGCCCCAAGAAATTCAGGGGCCAGGAAGCCGGAAGAGCCAGCGAATGACTTCCTTGTAGACCCTCCAGGGAGCAGGGCCCTGTTCCCCTCATTTCCGTCCAGGGACACCAACTCTAGGTCTCTGGCCTCCAGAACTGTGATAGAACCAGTTGGTACTTTAAGATACCACCTCTGTGATAATGTCTTACAGCAGTCACAGAAAACGGATGCGTATATCACATAATTCGTCATTTAAAGCACATAATTCGGTTGTTTTTAGCAGAATTCTGCACCCATTACCACAGTTAACTTCAGACCATTTTAGCACCCTGCACAGAGACTTTGGATTTGGTAACATTTACCCTCATTCCTTCATGTTCCAGTCTCAGATAGCTAACCTACCTTTTTTCTCTATAGAGTTGCCTATTCTAGACATTCTGTATGAATAATATCATGCAACAGATACAAAGGGTGACTGGCGTAGTGCTTCCAAGTTTCATCCCGAGTGTAGTTTATACCAATACTTTATTCCTTTTCGTTGTTAGCTGAGAACACAACTTTGTGTTACCAGTTTACAAGCTTGAAATACCTGTGAACAAATCTCTGCCTTCCTTCTCAGAATGGCTATCATTTCTGAGTGTTGGCAATCACCACCAATACTCTCTTACGACAAATCAAGGACTAACGGTGACTTATTCATTTTAATCTAATATTTTAATGTTTAATAATTCTAAAATTTATAATGCTTGAAATTCTACTTAACGATCTAAGAAGAGCTCACTCTTTGTTTTCATTGACAAATACGATATGGATTTTCTGGTGATCACACGAGTAGATTTCAAATCCAGCGCGTGGTTTCCACGATGGAGCTCTGTTGACGTTTGGACACCCGTAAGAGCGCACAGGTGGGGAGGAGCAGGGCAGTAGCACGTCTGGGGTGGGCGACCACGCCCCCTCCACCCACCTCAGTTTGGGCAGTGTACCAGGCCCGACTCTCCTTCCATTGTTCTAAGAGAGGCAGAACCAAACTAACAAATGTGCCGGAACTCAGGGGCCCAGGTTCCCTCACTCCAGCCTTGCTAGAGGTCCGCACCAGGCGACTGCATCTCACGCGTGCCACTTGATCAGAGTGAGCTCTGGGGGGGACTTGGGTTTTGGAGGCCCCTGTGTGACTCAGCACCTTGCTAATCCTCTCGTCCGTCTTATCCAGAGACTTCGTGGAAGGGATCTGGGCCGGGTGCATGTCTTAGCTACTTTTCTCACTGCTGAGACAAAATACCCAGCATCTAGCTTAGGGTGCAAGCGTGCATTTAGCTCACAGTTCAGACAGATGTCGGTCCATAACTGGTGACTCCAAGGCAGAGTGGCAGAACAGTGACAGTTCGTAGTGACCGAAGACAGAAGAGCCCCAAGCACCATGGCAGTGTCTCTCTGCTCCTTTTATCTTTTCAGACTATCAGGGTGGGTAGCCTAATCCGATGCCCTGGAGGGTAGCATTTCATCACGAATCAATTCCAGTGTCACACACAGCTCAAGCCACCTCTGAAAAAGCCTACGACCACATGAGGCTTTGCGGGGATGTCAAGATAAACCATAACACTGCAGGCTTCAAAATCTGGAAGCCTGATTTACTGGCGAGCTGTTTGTTTTCTGCTGGCCAGCGTCACTTCTGCACGTGTACCTTCCTTTTGTTTGTGCTGTTGCAGACCTGTCCTGAGCACACCCGGCTGCTGTCTGCAATAAACATAGCTACTCTTTCTTTACCACTGCAGGCACACTCGCAGTTCTTCGCTCACCATACCCAAAGGCCTGGCATCTCTCTGTTGGATCTGTCATGGGGTATCAGAAGTACAGGACATTAGTGCAGACAAAGGTTGGAGGCCATGGCAAGACCTGATTTTCTGGAGATCCCTGCACCGCCTTCGCAGCCCACTGCGTGTATGTCCTGCCTGTTCTCAGCAGCTGCCGCAGCCCCTGCTTGTGAGCACAGAGGTCAGTTGTGAAGTGCTGCTGAGCTCGAGAGCTCACTGGCAGCGAGCCTCCGTCTCCCACACGCCATCACAGGGCCTCTGGCAGCCCCTGCTGGGGTCCAGTCAGAGTCCAGTCCCTTGGGGACGCTGTTGAGGAGCTCTAGACCAGGCTTCTCACGTCAGAGGTGGCCGGAAACACGCCATGACCATTCATTGTAAAGCTGTGCTCCAGGTGGGGTAAGAGCTTCCGGGGCTAGTACATGACAGGAAGTGGCAGGAGGGCACAGCGACTGGTTTTCATACTGTTAATTTTGGTCTTTCATTTGCTTTGTTTTTGAACATTAGCTTTCTTTTTGAACATCTATCATGTTTATTTCATCTTTGCACTGACACTGTATGCTAGGAGTACAGAAGACAGATGGATATAATTTGTGATCATGGTCCACAGTTCTGATCATGAGAAACTCATTTTTTATAGCAAAGTAGTACTCCACTTGGGTAGGCAAACATTTCTTAGAAAAGACACAAAAAGTATCAAATAAAAGAAACAAAAGGATATATATTAGACAGGTGTATAATTTAAAAAATTCTCATCAAAAGTATCATTAATAAAATAAAAGACAAAGACTAAAAAAGACAATTCTCTCATTTTCTCTCATATTTGGATCTAGAAAAAAACAACTTTAGAGTTATATAAGTCAATGCTAAACCTACGTCAGTCAGTGCTTACTAGAGAAGCAGATTTAACGCAGGATATACAAAAATGTATAAAAATTTACACTGGGCCAGGGATGTAGCTCAGTGGTACCACAAATGCCTGGAAAGCACAGGGTCCTGAGTTCCATCCCTGGTACAAAACAAAAAATAATAATTTACAAAATTGGCTACAATGGCCGCCCACAGTCAGATGTGGAAGAGTCCCCTGGGTCTGTCTCTGCATGCTGGAGATCTGGAGGATTCAGTCAGGGCCTGGGGCACTACTGTGTCCTGTCTGGGTCCGTATTAGGAGTCCAGGTGGTCTGTGGGAAAGGCTGAAAGTGTGCACCGCGTGGCCCGGGAGTTAGCTCAGTGGTTCCGGCGCCTGTCCTGCAAGCGCAAGGACCTGGGTTCGATCCCCGGTAACCACATAACAATACTGGGCTTGGAGACTCATGCCCAGCAGCAACCAGTACCACATACCACAGTGCCGGGCGTGGTGGCTCACGCCTGTAATCCCAGCACTTGGGAGGCAGAGGCAGGAAGATTTCTGTGATGTGAGTTTGAGGCTGAGCTCAGGGCCAGCCTGAATTACAAAGTGAGACCCTGTCTCAAAAAACCTAAAAAGACACCAAACAAAACAAACAAACAAAAAAACCCCCCAAAAAACAAAAAAAGAAAGTCTGCACCGGAAGCCAGGAGACGGTGCCCAAGGGAAAGGTGAAGACTAGTGCTCCTCCAAAGAAACAGAAGCCAGTTTTCCATCTTCATTTCACGGTCACACCGTTCTGGCAGTACTCTTGTTGGCTTTCCACATCCAGACCCACGCTGAGTTATACTGTAACCAGCCCCAGCTGGCTCAGTACATCCAGACTGGCATCGGAAGGTGACCAGAACATTTGAATCCACCACCTCTTCCTTCCCGGCCCTTTACGGGGATGCCTTTGCTCTTTCTGTGCTAAGATACAGCTATGCTAAAGTTAACGATGTTTGCCTACACCTTGCTACCTGACTCACTCCCCTACGGGGCCAGTATTAGCTAAGCAACTGCACCTGTAATACCATTGGTTGATTATAGTTAAACTCATTAACATTCATGTCATGATTTTGCTGTATAAAATATCCTTGGACAAAGAGTCTGTGCAGCAACCCCTTCTGGGGTCCCTCCTGTCTTTCAGGAGCCTTTTTCTCATAAAATTTTCCAATTTTATCTACTTTTCCTTTTTCAAAATTCATTCTTTGCTATTCAGAAAACATGAGGCAGGTGCATCAGACTCCTGGAAGGTCGGGGGCTACTTGTCACTGTCACAGGACGGAGTCCTGGAACCAGCCTCTGGGAGAACGTAGGAATAAACGTCTTACGTTCTAAACCCCAATGGTGTTGGAAGAGAAATAATTTTGGGGGGTAACAGAAGTGTTCAATATCTTGCCAGTGGTGGTCATTCATACAGTAAATACATTTAGCAAAACTCACTATTGTAAAGTTAAGATAATGTGCATTTTAGTCTAAGTACATTTTTCTATTAAAAAGTTGCAAGTGTAGGAAAGTTATTACCTGGACTAGCATTTGTAGCCCTCAGCCTTCAGGACTTAATTCATGTGTAGCCTACTCAGAGATTTTCCCTGATCAGCACCTTTCCGTACCATATAACTCACGTTTATTTTTTTTGTACCGAGATAAGGAATTAAAGCATGGAAAAACTGCTGGGGAAGTAGGTGTGATCTAGTCATTACAAAATCCCAGCACACGTGCATAAAACAGTTCCTCAAGCCCTGGGACTTCTTACAAGAACCCAGCTGGTCTTAGGATGGCTTAGACCTGACCTCAGCCTGAGGGCAGGACTGCAGCCCCGCTCTCGGGACCCGTATGAAGAAGTTCATGTGAGTTTCCTTGAGATTGGGATAACGCAAAGGGACACCAATGCCGAGGAATGCTCGCTCTCGTAGCTTTCCCCAGGACAGCCCGCTCTGCCGCCCCAGGACACGCTGCTTTTTTCTCCTTCACTCAGCTCAGCCTTGCTCGCACAGCCAGTTTTTCCTTCACTCATTACTTTTCCTTTCACAAATAAGCTTTGCCGCTACTTTTTTGCTCGTTTCATTCAATCTTTGTTAGGGCTGAAAAGAAACTGGAAACTAACTCCAGAAGAAGAGGTGAGTAACCCAAAGCCCTTCTACTCTGTGCTCACTATGTAGAATAGGCGAGCCTTGAACTCACAGCAATCCTCCTGCTTCTGCCTCCTGTGTGCTGGGGTTATAGGCATGCGCCACCATGCTTGGCATTGGGGTTGTGTGGTTACTGGGGATCAAACTTGGGACCTTTCACTTGCCAGGCAGACACTGGAGCCACTGAGGTAAATCCCCAGCCCCATATTAATATTTTTTAAAATTTTAAGATAGGTTCTCAGTGTGTCTCACAGTTGCCCAGGCTGAGCTTGAACCTAGAATTGCCTCAGTTTCCCAGAGTGCTGGGATCACAGGATGCACCACTACACTTGGATTATTTGTTGTGATTGAATATATAGTAGACAGAAGATCAGAAAATTCAAACTGCTTAATGTAGATTAAATTCCTTATATTGGTAAAATATGGGTTGGGAAATGTGCAGAGTTTACCATCACTTAAAGAACTGATAATTCCATCCCTAAGATAAACATGCCTAGGGGTCTCCTCTGTGTCGGAGGCTGGATTGAAGCCCGATAAATACAACTAGTGCCACTGTGGATGAGAGAGACGTTGAATGGGTCTGGACAGGCTGGCTGCTGGGAGGGGAACAGGCTCCAATACAAAGAATATCTATTTTTAGGTCCATTTACAGATAAGGAAACTAAGATTGTTGGTTTGTTTTTTAACCACAGTAACTTCCTGTTGAAATGCTGGTTAAAACTAGGGCACCAAGATGGGCAGCAAGGAGATGAAGTGGGGTGGGGGTGCCCGAGCAATGGGGCGGAAGAAGAAACGACAGAGGGACGCTGCACCTGCGACGGTAGGCTGGGCGGCTCCTCCCTTCCAGGGGGGCAGGCCTTGGCCGCTCCCTAGGTAGCATTGCTTCACCACTGCTCCCGGAGGGTCCGGTGACCGCACGCGTGTCGCTCAGTTTTCTCACTGCTGACACGCGATCCCGAACTCCCACGACGTCAAGCAGGAGAGTCTTACTTGGCCCATGACTCCAGGGCACACTTGGCTTCTCCAGGACGGAGACTTCGCGCTGGCAGGCCGTGGTGGAGGGAGTCCTCACTCGCCGTGGCCAGGAAGTACAGCAGGCTGGAATGAGCGCCAGAAAGCAGAGGCCAGGATCAGATGGAGACCCCGGGTTCCACCTGGGAGACCCTGGACACATCCAGCAGTGTGCTTGACCCGTCCGGCAGGCTGTTCCAGAGCAAGCGAGCTGACCGATAAGCTTAGCTATCACACCATGCAACGTGCGCTGGTTGAGACTTTTAGGCAAATGTCTTCACAGAGTGCTTCCAAAACTCTGCTGGGTAGACTCTCCTTTGGGAAAGGCTCTCCTTGGCTTGAATGTCTCTCCTCCCAGAAGCCAGGACTCGTTCCTGTCAGTTCGTCACAGTGTCTAGCTCCCCCTGCTCCACTCCCCCGACTCTTCACCCCCTTCCTTCCCAAGAGATTTTTGGGGTGCAGATAGCGACAGCATGGGTGACATCGTGGATGGCCCTTCCAGGAAGTCAGCAGGCAGCTGCTCGGAGTCCCTGTAGGATGCAAGCTTCAGTTTCAACAAGGATAATATGGACGTGACCTAAATGACAGCTGTCTAACTCTGGAGGGGTTCCTTAACCGGGCCTGAAGAGAACAGTAGGGGGGCAGCTGTGTGTGGAGAGAGGCGGGTGTATTTCTGTCTAGAGTGGAGAAGAGATTTATCACTTTATTTTTCAGGTTTATTTTTATATTATGACAGTAACACCTGCTCATGCTTCTATTCCTTGCATAAATGTAAATTCACAAAATAAAGAGTAGTACAGAGAAAATGAGTATTTCTCATACTTCCACTATCTAGTCATTAACTATTTGGTGTGTTTCTTTGCAGTTGTTTTCACACACACACACACACACACACACGCACACACACACGCACACTATGTATAATTTTGCATCTTATGTTGTTCTCACCTACCAGCTTTCTGCATTATCAGATGACCCCGTGGCCCACCTCCCACGGATCCTCCCATGAAGGCCCTGCACAGCTGCAGCAGTTCCAGGCTCTGCACAGTGACTTCGCTTCCTCGTTCATTCTTCAGATCTGTTTCTGAAGAGGCTCTGGTGACCGGTGTTGCTTTTGTTTTTCTTTCTTTTTTAGTTTTTGAGCCAGGGTCTCGCTTGTAGTTCAGGCTGGCCCTGGACTGTGTAGCCCAGGCAAGCTTCAAACTCACAGCAATCCTTCTGCCTTTGCCCCCCAAGTTCTGGGATTACAGGTGTGAGCCACCACGCTCAGCACTGTGGTGTGTGGTATCAGGGAGGATCGAACTTGGGACCTGGTGCCGGATGTGATGACAGTTTAATAGTGTGAACCCTGTACTATTTGACTGATTAACCCGTATTTTATCATGTGAGGAAATCCTCAGGGTCCAATTTAAGCTTCCTTGAGAATTTCTCTCCTTTCATCCTCATAACTGTAAACTTGAGTCACCATGAACACTTCTTGGAAGACAAACTATTCATTCTTGTTTTATTTTGGCTATTTTGGTTTTATTTCCTCTTTTTTGGGTGCTGGAAGGAGATGAGGTGAAGAAAGACAAGAGCTGCTGGGGGCCGGGTGGGGCTGCGCTCCACTTCCAGTGCAGACGGGGCCCACAAGCCATAGGTGCTCTATCTGAGAACCCGTGAATTCAATGCGCCCTCTTAACCCGCCTTTCTGATCTGACTTTATTCAGTTTTTCCGGGGGCTACTCAGAATCCCAGGTGAACTGGCCCTAGAGGCTCAGACTGGCAACATGCTGTCTGAGCTTCCCAAGGCCACATGCCCCTTAACCGTGACTCTGCTTTCACACTCAGCTTCTGCTTGGCTTCTGAATTGCTGTCCTAGAGCCCAGTGCCTTTATACAGTGCTTCCAAACTCTGTTGGATAGACTTTTATTTGGGAAAGATTCTTCCTAAAAATGTTCAGTAGGATCAAGGGTGTCTGGCAAATGGAAGTCCTCTATCTTGAAGGCTCAAAATTTGCCTGTTAACTTGGGAAGTTGTTGGGTGAAAAATCTTCATTGTATTTTTACCTCTACAAAAGAATAATCAGAATTAACTGATTCAAGCAAAGATATTTTAAAACTCTGATATATATTTGCCACCAAAGACAAGCAATCTTCCTCCTTAAAGTGGGCTGAGTTCTGGAAATAAGGATTTGGCATGTCAGAAGAGCAGGTGAGGTCCGCGGCCGACCCAGCAGTGCTGCCAGTTCGCCTTTCGGAGTGCTGTGTGTGTCCGCACAGCCTTGCTCGCTCAGAAACGTACCGGACCGGAGGAGCTGGCTGCAGACCCGTTAGTCTGTAAGTCATGCTTAAAGTAAAAAGACAATGTTTAAAAGGCCAGCTCTTTCACAGCCTTCTCTAACATTTGCAGGGCTTCTCTTAAGATCTGCTTCTTGGTAACGGCAGTTCCCTGAGCCTCCCCCAGCCCGTTCCTTACAATTTCCTCCTTTAATGAAGGGAAATTGGTGTACTATAATGTGTCAGCGTCGCGGCTCACATGGAGACAAATGGAAAGTGAAGAGCTCCTGACTGCCCGTGTGCCAGGTGCTCGCTAATTGTGAGATGGAATAATGGATAATAGCCCATCTAGGGGCTCTGATCAATGCCGTCCACAATGGGATACAGAAGGGGTCACCCGAGACAATGCGGAGGCCTCTCATTGCTTCTATTCATTACCCAGGCGCTGATGGCTGAAATACAGGCTCTGTTACCTACAGGCAACAATGACAGGGACCCTGCATCAAATTGTAATTAGGTCTGATCAGGGCCGGGGTACAGTTGTCACCATCAGAATCACTCTGCATTAATTTTATACTTGTGAAAGGACATGAGATGAGATAGATTTAATGGTAACCAAAGCAACGCGCTCTCTGAGCTTGGAAGAAAAAAAATAAAAGGAGAAAGGAGAACAAGCGTGGGCAAAAGGAAGCAGAGGAGTGCCCATTGCCGTCACAGTGATCGTAGTGCTACTAGTTAGGAGAACAGTCTTCAATAGGATCAAGGGTGTCGTCGGCGCCGTTTGCTGTCTGGGTCCTGGGGACTCTGGGCCCAAAGCAGGTCTTGGGATGCTTCATTTCCTGTCCCCTTTTGTCCATTTCACACGAGTTTGGAAATAGTTTGTTGAAGGCAGGCGTTTCAATTTGTAGGGAAAAGGGGTGGTGGGTAACTTTTCCTTTCTGTGATAAAAATTAGTTGTTCAGCCTCTTGGCGTCGGCGCTGTCCATGGCCCAGTGACCGCTGGCTCACGTGGGAGCGGACAAGACTGAAGCCTGTCTGCGGAGAGGTTGGAGGAGACAGTGGTGTGGACGGGGCGGTAAGGGCCCATGCCTAGCTCCTAATGAGTGTTCATTAAGGTTTGTTCCAGCATCTTCTCTATGACGTGAAATCACTGGTAAAGCCTGTGTGCATGTACATACATTTTCATCTATGCTCAGACACTGGCACGCGCGATCTGCTCCATTCGTATGTTTGATCTCTAACATTTACATGTCATGAATTAAGTACTTTCTCTTCCTGTGCCTGGACGGATTGATTAATCTTCCCCATGCTGTATCAGTTTCAAGAGTAGAATTATCACTCGTTTTGAGGACAAGATTCTGTTAAACTCTGTAGACAGTGACTTACAAGGACAGGCTGCGCTTCTTCAACACATTTCACTTTATGTTGTGGATCAGAAAATGAAACGTAAATATTTTGAGTCAGTGAGTGAGTAGGAAGTGCTGAAACCTGGCATAGATCCTGCTGATCTAAAACCAGGAGTACTTCCACTCTATTGAAAATCCCTCCTCTTGGATACAGCGCATTACCCGTTCAAGTAACAAAACTGGAACGAGCATTGGGAAAGATGGCTGAGGTGATACATCACGGCAGTCTGACTGCCTAGAGAGTTCATGTCAGCTTTGGATTTCGAGACGTCCAAGACTTCAACAAAAAAACAAAAACCATTATGTTTAGCTAAAATTTATTTCATCTCTTTTGGAGCTGGAGAATTTATAAAACCTTAACAATGTACTTCAGCTGTGTTGTTTGCATTGTCTTTCTCTTTAGGTCAAAGACAATGTGAGTGAATGAACCGGGAGGGGCTAGGAATGGAGTTAAGACGGTTGTGAAGGGGCGGCCCCCACACGTAGTGGGTTTTTGAGAGTCTCTGTTAATTTATTAGAAGAGTATTTTGTTTACACTGCACTGATGGGCTCCCTCCAAACACACAACTTCTCGTAGGCAGAGCAGGTGCAACAGGTGCCAGGAACTACAGTTTAAAACACGTAGGCACTGTACCTGTTTATCCAGCTGTATCTGAAATTTGTTGACACCCCAAACCAGCTACCTTAACAATAGCTCTGGGTGCACCTAGGTGAAGTCTTTGCTCTGACAGGAATGTCTGATTTTTTTAGAGTCTAAGCAGCATATGGGGGTCACTCCTTTGGCCCACTGGCTGCTACATGGGAAGATTACATAAAGCCTACCTCTAACTACAGTAGATCTTCAAACTTATTATCCTGCCATAAGTTCATAGAGATGTAGAAATGGAAGTTATTAAATCAAAATGGCCTGAATGTCTTTATGCTGCTGCCCTCTGTAAAATCAAGTGAACTGCCCTGGAGATTCCTGGCGGTCTCTTGGCCAGAGACATTTGAAAGGAAACCTCAAGTTTGCTGAAAGGAAATTTTCAGAATACTTGGGTACCTTCACTCCTGAAGACACTCTGAGGGCTCACCTGTGCGTTCACTCCTTGCAGTCAGCACACAGGACATCTCATTACAGACAGCTGCTCATTACGGACACTGAGCTCGAGACTAGCCAGGGTGTGCTGACTCTGCAGGGCCAACCTCTGTACTGTGTTCTAAGTCTTATCCTGTTTCAGCTGCAAGTCCGCTTTGCTTCAACTCAGTGAAGACAGACATACACTTGAACTCCTGTGGTCTGAAGGTGAAGGCCTCCGCTAACCTGTGAGTGTCTTTTTGATGAGTAGCATAGAAGAGCTGAACTTGACCCATGGTGCACTGTGTCTAGCAAGATTCAGAGGTGTGGAGTCCATGTCCGCTGTCATCAGCACTAAGTCACTGTCTTTCTTCATTCAGGGGAGTGACAGATAGTCAGCTGGCCAGTTGCAGTGCACTCTTAGCCATTGTCCTTCAAAGAACTCATATGCTTCCTGTCTTGGCTTCTCACACAGTGCTGGAGAGGACTGAGTCAGTTCCAGATCAAACCAAACTTCTTTGAAGGAGTGAATTTTGCTTCATGTCACTGTCACCAAATCTTGTCCATGTTGAATTTTTGCTCCTAGGCTGTTTCCCCAAGCATCTGTCTTCTGCATTGCACATGTAAAATCACCTTGCATTGAGGCCCCACTGGCTTCTCCAGGCTGGACGCAGCTGGGTCAGCCCCGTGCCACAGCTGGACCTTATCCCACATCAGGGGCAAAATCTAGGGAGCAGCCTCCAGCTCAGCCTGAACCGAGTCCATCCTGGGCTCACGGGGGACAGCACCGCTGCGCAGGCCAAGTGAGCACCTGCCTGCCATCCCAGCGCCATGCTCAGACCTTGCTGGATGCAGTCAGCACCTGCAGGGCCACTGGAGGCTGCCAGGACAGCGCTGTTGCAGCCACCTCCTCCACTGCAGTCTCTGGCCTGCTCCATTGCTTGGTTGCCAAAGTTATTTTGATATTGGAAGAGTAAGTGGAAGAAATAGTGGGGACGTTAAAGCTTAGATAACTCCAGAACCCACATGCACATTTTGAGAAATGGTGAGCAAGAAGGGTATGCAGGAGGGCGTGGTGGGCCCAAGGCTGCTGTCCTTCGAAAGACCCGTGTCTGAGGTTGGCCCTTGGCTGCTACCTGGGAACTGGGTTGGTAATAATTCCCCTATATTGATACAAAAGTTTCCCTGAACTTTTATATCAATTGGCTTCCCATGTAAACAATGTGGTATATGCTAAATACCTGCTTTCTTTAGAAAGCTGGAATTTTGGGGACTGTGGTTAGTCATGAAGATGTGCCATCGGATAGACCTAGGAGATGATACCTGGACTTTACTCCTGGATTCTTCCAGACTTCACCCAGTGAGGAGCTGCCTCCTGAGCTCATGTCCTTCTTGACCCCTGAACATGAAGGAGTTGCTAAATCAATTGGTTGTTTTCCTGATGTGCAAAAATAAAATAAAAAACCCAGTTATCTACTCTCCGTCCTCATAGATATCATTTTGGGAATTTTTTCCAATATAGATCATGCTTATAACAATAGTGAAGACCTTAACATAGCCAAAGAAACAGAAATCCTGCAAAGTAGCACAAATTTTTATATCACCAAAAATCTCACCATTAAGCACAAGGAATTTGCATTACATTAGCCATCAAAGAAAAAAAAAACTTAACAAGAACATGATTTCAACAAAACAAGAACTCTGACACTGGACGGCCAAAAAGAACAGCAGAATAGTGTGAAGAGTCAAGGACCCCAAGGGACAGACAGCGCGACACCACCGCTGGCCTGTATTTCTACCTCTTCTATTGAGGATATGAATAGGCATGGCAGAAAATTGGATTTCTGACAGAGAACAGGCTTAAAGTAATCTCAGCGCTCTCAGAAGAAAACAAGATTAAAGTACCTAAGAGAAATGGAATAAATATTGAAAGGCAGACAGTGATAACCAAACAGAGAAGACCCGGTGAACTTAGAGGACTCAGCCCATCAGTGAAGGATTCTGTCCCTTGGAAGACACAGGAAGAATACAGAGGCCTGAACAGTGTTCAAAGAAGAACTGTTAGTGTGCTCATCATGGAATCTTGTCTCAGTTATCTAGTTCAAGAGTAGAGGATGAATTGTTCATTTGTACAGGTAGAAAAATGCAAATTATTTTGAGGAAGAAATCAGGCTGACCGGAGGCTCACAGCAGTGTCACATCCCAGAAAGAATCTGCTGTCACATCTGTGAATGTATGTGAGGTCCCCAAAGTTACACTGGGGCAAGTCATCCCTCAAGTGTAAGCGTCGTAATCCTTGTGAGAGACAGAAGACCTGAGTCACACTCGCAGATGTAAGCAGTAATGAAATGTAGCCATGTAAGTGCCCATGGATAAAATAGGAGAACTCTAAAAAAGAAGAGCCATCCCAGAGGACCCACTGACCACAGCACCCATTTAAATACAAGACTGAAATTAAACAGATATGGGTCAGAGTATGCAAATGTTATATTGCTGAGAGTAGAGAAAGGTCTAACACAAAAATGGGGCCCTGGGAAGGAGGGGGAGGGGAGTAGTGCTCCTCAACACCACTGCTGAATCAAGTGGCATTTTATGTGGGATTTACTTTCACTAACTCAAGATGTTTTCAGTGTCTTGGGGGGTTTATATCTTTTTACTTTAGTTTTTAGTAAATAATATTACTTCTGGTTAAAAAAACAGTTTAACTTAATTAAAAAATATTTAGCAGGAAGGCTTTTAGGTTCATGTTTTGAATAGTACCTATGTTAGGACTCCACTTGTATGAAATTGTGCTCTTTAGGCTCATTTTTCTGCTAGTGTACACACATACATCTAGAATAGTGAAGAAGTGGTGAGCTTTTTCTGAATGATAAGATTTTTGGTGACTCAAAAATTGTGTTGCTTTGAAGGATTTTTATTTCTTTGAATATGGTAAGGTCTTCGCTATTGTTATGAGCATGGTTTGTACTGAAAAAAAAAATTTCCAGAGTGAAATCTGAGGGTGGAGAGTGGCTGACTGGCTTTGGGGAGGGAACTGGAAAATGACGGCAGAGGGCGGAGAGCTGTGATTTGGGAAAGCAGACGTGCCTGGGGTTGACTACGGAATGGGTGTGCGGTTTCATCACGGTGCTGAGGGCTGGGAGTCTTGCCTTTGAATTTTGGGGATTGTGTGGAATGCAAATTTTTGGTTTAATAAAATTGTTTTATTAAGAAACTGTACTGCAGGGCTGGGGATATAGCTCAGTGGTTCCAGCGCTTGTCTTGCAAGCACAAGGACCCGGGTTGGATCCACGGTAACCACGTAACAATGCTGGGCGTGGAGACTCACCCCAGCAGCAACCAGTACCACATACCACAGCACCGGGCGTGGTGGCTCACGCCTGTCATCCCAGCACTCGGGAGGCAGAGGCAGGAGGATTGCTGTGATGTGAGTTGGAGGCTGAGCTCAGGGCCAGCCTGAACCACAAAGTGAGACCCTGTCTCAAAAAAACCTTAAAAAAAAAAAAAAACTATACTGCATAAACAGATACCTTTAATTATCAAACAGTTAAGATGTTAAGTGCCGTAAGAGATAACGAACTTCTGTGCATGTTACCCAGCTTATAAAGACTGCAAAGCAAAACCAAACAGCTCAGCTCGCAAACAAAAGCAAGATGCATTGCAAACACACAGGACCCTGGAATCTACCGCTGTCATGTGTCTATTTTTGTCTTGGAGTAATTTTTCCACTGAAATAAGCTTCGTTATTTTCTTCCATTCGTATAGGATCTTAAAGCAGGACCATCTGAAAGATGAAAGGAATGAGCAGCTTACTCTCTGCGAGGGTGAAGCTGGTTGAAAAAGGGAAACTGCAGTCTGCGCGGCGGAGGCTGCCTTCTGGTGCGTTCTTTCCCTGACCCCAAGGCCAGGAGCTGGCACTTACTGATTATAGGTGACCCAGAGACAGAGCTTATGCCAAGGCAAGAGCAGCCCGTGTGCCCAGAGCTCCGAGTGCTCAGGGCGCAGTGGGGCCCTGCTGGAGCTGCTCGTCTGCCAGGTGACAGGCTCACACAGGGCCTCTTCGCCTCTCTCTTGACCTTCCGCCTCCTGGTGCTGGCGGCCACCGCTGCGGGCCAAGGCAGAGTGTTTGCCTGTTTCTTGCCTCTGCTGCAGCTGGCTGTCCTGGGAAGGAGCTTATCCTGTGCTCTGGCTCTCCCTACACAGTCTGTTCTTGGACTTTGTTGCTGTTAAAGTTGTGGTTGTTATTTAATTGGCCTATTTGTTTGTGTCTAGGGCAACCCTCTGAATGGGGAGACCCGTCATCACTTCTTTTAGTAAACAGGGTTGTGATTCAAGTAAATATGTAAGCAACAGTTTTCTTTTCATAGACTCACCCTATAGTCCATGCATGTATTTATAATCCATAATGGAATTTTATAATTCAGAATGAAAAGCAAAGACTGGAAAAAGCACATTTTAATTAATTAAGACTTGATATGGAACTTTGTTTTTAAACATTACCATCCCTCAAAAGTATTAGACTTGTTTATACAGCATTTAAACAAATTCACTCAGCAAATGCTATCAGTTCTTGCCGATACCGCGGTGCCGCACTGTCCCGGTTTGAGTCTGGACTCAGCCAGAAGTGGAAGCCTGGTGTCCAGGCAACTTCCGCTTGTGCCTCTGATTATGTCTGTGCCTTAGCTGGTGGTAGACACACCCTTAACAGAGCCACTGGACTATTCCTTTGGCAGAGACAATAAAGGCCTGTGCTTTGTACAGAATTTAAAAGCAATAGTAGTATTAAAACTTCTTCTCCTTCTCCTTCTTCTTTTCCAGCAATAGTATGTGCCATTTAATCTTGATTGTCAACTGAGACTCCCAGGGAGGTGGTTGGATCGGAGGCGCTCTGTGGCGCGCGGGAGGCGGCCCCTGCGTGAGTCCTTTTGGAGGGTGTCTCTAGTTGGCGCTCTTCCCTTGAGCCCCGCTTTCTAGCCGCCCTCATGTTAGCAGCTCTGTTCCGTTAAGGCTTTAGCTATGCTGCTTCTGCTCTGGAGCCAGCAGGCTGGGGACTGGACTCTGAAACCACAAGCCAGATTAAACCTTTCCTCCTTTGAGTTACAGGTGTCCCAGCAATAGGGATGCTGGCCAATGTACGAGAATTAAATGCAGCCTTGCCTGTTCTAGGTTCTAGCTGTGCCACTGAGCTGCAAGCCCGGCCTTTTCCTAAGTTTTGTTGTGCTCACTGAGCTGCCCGGGCTTGGCTTGGGTTCTGCAGACCCCCCTCAGCCTCTCATGTTGGTGGATTATGGGCACAGCCACCACGCACCCTTCTGGCCTCTATCAATTATCACACAGATGTGCAAGTAACTTTGTTTTTAAAGAGCAGGGGCTATTTACTGGGGGAAAGATAGCTCCTGCCTGAGAGGACAGGAGGGGACATCCTGAATATGGGTTGCCCTGCAAGCAATTCTGAACCGTGTCAAAATAAACTACTACTATATAACACAAAAACAAATAGTTGTACAAAGTTCTAAACAAGTGTAACAGTTAATATCGAGGAAGGAAGTCGTGGGCTTGTTAGTTATGAGGTAGTTATGCTTAAAAGTTTTATTTACTTTTCAGGAAATAGTTGTATTGCTAAAGGCTCATTTTCATTAGGAAATTTGCATTCCACTTTTAAGCATGGCCAGGGGGTTTATAGCCACTCTTGTTGCAGTGCAGGCTGGGTATCTTTTGCAAAATTTCATTTCATATGATATGGGGTATCTATTTGCATCTACCCTTTGAATAGTGAAATAAAAGGCAAATTCATGGGACGTAATGCCATTTGACAAATTTTGTGTGCCATAAAAGAAATAAATAATGGAATCTGAGTGCTATTTTAAAATTAAAATGCAATTAAAATGTTAAACTAAGCAACCAAATGAATAAAATAGTGATTACTATAGAAAATATTTTTATATGCAGGTAGAGGTTATTAATGTTGATCAAACTGGTGTCCATCCATGAGCTATGCCACTGCCTAGCAGTGTCACTTAACAATTTGACCTTCTAACTAATGGAGAATAAACTCTTACACAATTGGCTCTGCGTTTTTCTCCGTTTCTTATTCTTCCTGTCTGAGATATTTTTGTACTATGTCACAGGATGAAATGCACTTTATTTTCAAGGCCTTTTAAAAAATCCTGCTCCTGAGCGAGCAGTGACTGCTGCAACACACCCATCACAGTCATTTACTTCCTTCTCTGAAGTTTATTATTTATGCACTTGTGGGTGGAGCAAAACGAGTAGCATGGCCGGAAAGAGTCATTTCTAATCTTCGAGTGCTCGGATAGGTGGAAGCTAAAAATGGAATGGAGCCTGGAGAATCTGCATGGGAACTCAGAAACAAACTAAGCCCAGGGACTCCTGTGCAAACGCAGAGTGCTGGTGGGCCCCGTGGGAGGGAGCCCACCGGGGCCAGCGTAATGGTGGGGCACCCTCAGTGCTTTCCGCTGGCTCCTGCCTCTCCAGAGCAGGCCACCACTTCTTCCCCAGGGAGCTTCGAGATGGGCACACAGCTGTCACTGGATGGGACCTCACCTGTGCAAACCTAGTAGGACAGCTGTGCTTTCAGAGCTGCCAACAAACCAAAAACAAAGCTCACCAGAAAATGAAGATGTAAATGAGTCCTAGCATTGTATGTTATATATTGTGAAATAGAAAATGCTCAATGTAAAA
>PVIR01024816.1:0-25543 GCA_004026965.1 Petromus typicus | reverse complement strand
CTGCTGCTAACCTCCCACAAAATCCTTCTTTTAAGTGAAAAAGTAAAAGTTTATCAGAAGTACCTAGATTTTGGGTTTAAATTTGCATCCAGGACTTCTTCTGAAGTCTGACAGAAACAGTAGGAGACCCTTTTCTTCAGCTATTCTGGATAAAAATATAATTTTTACATGTTGAGCCAGGGATATTGGAAAACATTACGGAAAACCGTGGTCTCCACTCTATTCCTGGAAATTTCTTTTGCTAATAGCGATCCTGAGGGCAGGGCCTGTTTTTCCATGCATCCACATTCAGTTGCATCCATCCTAGGTGGAGGTGGATTTCTGTAGGAAGAACTGAGTGGGAACCTTCTGGGTGTGTTGGCCACTGTCAGAATATGAGTTGGTGGCTGCTGTTGCCAGATGCAAAAACCTACTTGAGGTGCACTGTAGAGATGAAGTTGGGTCAGCAGCTCCTTGTTTATGTGCAGCAGCAGAAAAACAGGCAAGCAGCTGGATGGTGGAACCCCTTACTTTTTAGTTTTGATATCATTAAATAGACAGGATTCACCTCTGAAGAGATGTAGCCGAGGAAATGAACCCTGGAAATGTGGTGCACATCTACAATCTGTAATGACATCTTGAACCTCAACTCTGAGCCAGCTCCTGTAATGAAATCTAACTTCTGCACTTTTAGGAGAAAGTGGCTATGTTTTGAATATGAAAAGTATTGCATATAAGTTCTGACAAGAGTGTGGAATGTTGAATTTTTCAAAAAGTCCCAGCCTACTTGATCGTCGCCCTTGAGAGAGTGGAGTCTTCCTACCACCCTTTTCTACTTGGAATCAGTGTGGCTGCTGAGGCCAGTGTGGAAAGGCTTTTTCTTTACTCACCAAACTTTCACCCGGGAACCCTGAAGTGCCATTGAAATGGTCCATTGTCCATAGGTTGTCTGGGCTCTGAGAAGACATAGTTAACTTCCCTAAGCCAAGAAACTGGAAAAGGTTTGGAATTACTTGATGAAACTACCCTACTTGATGAAACACACACACACACACACACACACACACACACACACACACGGACAACCACTATATATTTCAACCTTCTGCTCTTCCAGCTACAACAGTGTCATTGTCTGACCAGAATGGTCCACTCTTGTCTTTTCCAAATTTCTAGCCTCTAAAACCACGAGACATAATATAATTGTTGACATTTAAAATTGTTAAGTCTAGGAGAGATTTATTACATGGATGTAAACAACCAGAATGGGCAAGAATATGACCGCTGTCCTTATTTTTACCTATTAAAATTAAAAGGTAATAATAGTCTGAGACTGTAAATTATATCGTACATATCTTAAATTAGAAATACTATTTTCCCAATTGTGTTTTATTTTTTACAAGAATCCATGCGCTTCCCTTCTACTTTGTCTCAAGATAGTATTAAAAGTCTCTTTTGTATCTTTGTATAATGCAAGACATTTTAGGATATGTGCTTCTTTCAAACATTTAATCTATTCCTATCTGATTTCCTCATTTGAAGATGGTAATATGTGATGCCCAAGTTTCTAAGTCTCAGAGATTAAAGTAGAAGTTTGCGATGGAAAATATTTCAAATATTTACAAGTAGGATCTCAGTAGGGGTGTCCTGGATTTCAAGCACATTGGAACTGAAATCCTGGAAAATGAGAAACAAGTTTGCAGAAATGCTTTTTGAACAGTCTTCAGCAAAGAAGAAAATTAAGGCTACGGAAGGACTAATGAATTGAGATTAACCATAAAGAATCTGGATTTTATCTCTATAAATTGAAAATTAGAATCCCCAAAAGTCAGTTGCTTCAAACAATTCTATCTTACTTCCCCACTTCCCAAGAGCAAAATGGGGAAAGACATGAATAGCTCCCAGAAAAGAGTAGAGATAGAGACCAGCTTTGGGGGCATTATGTGGAGACCGCACTTTCCTGTGAAGAGGGCATGATAGGTGGAGTCTAATCCATGTAGTGGTCCTATTCTCTTTCTTTTTTACTCAGTTAATTTTATTGGTACGTTTTATACACACAATATGATCACATTTAACGTGGAGAACTTGTGTCTGTACGTGACACATCTTAGTTCTCATTTTCCCCCTTTGCTCCTGCCCTCCCTCCAGCCCCCGCCCCTAACTGTGTGCGCTCCATTTTGAAATGGCGGCATCGCGAGGAAGGTCATTTCCTTTCCCTGAGGGAGAAATGAGAAGCAACTAGAAGAGCATCCTTGATGGTGCTGTTGTGACAGCGACTGTGAACACTCACCTGTATGTGTCCTGAAAGTGTCTGTGGCAGCAGCGAGAAGTCATAGTATTGGGGAGAGGCAGAAAGGTCAACAAAACTGCAACACTGTGAGTTTAGCAAGAATTTGAGGGAAGGCAGTGGATTTCCGGGATCCTTTACACCTCAGTTGTCTGCCATTGAGCAGATAGGATGTTGGAGTGGGGTAAAAACGAAGAGGAGTCCCTCGAGGTCCAACAGTGGATCTGAAGGTTAGTTTAAAATTGATGAGAAAAAGAGATGAAGACGGTGATGGTAAAATGGATGGTTGAAGTTGAAATAGAAAGCTGAAGAAAATGATAAAACAGATTTTCTAAAGAAGAGGGATGACTCAAACTTTTGATATTCTTGTTGGCATAGGAAACTGCATTGCACTAATAGAGAGAAAACCAAGCTTTTCTTGCTTCCCTTATTAATCAAACTGGAGGAATGGATATGACTAGTCGTACATGTGTAGAAAAGACTCGAGCAAAAGTGATGGACACCACGCAGTGAGCTCATGGGTCCTCTTACATGAAAATTCAGTCAACCCCTCATATCCTGGCTGAAAAGTCAGCCAGATAAATTGCTTTCTTGTTTAATAAGTAGTTTCATTTTTATATGCCACTCTTTCTTTTTTCCCTGGTATTATTATATTCAGAAGTTTATATTCTCAGAGCTCAAAGTATCATATAAGGAATCTCATTTATCTTTGATTCTTGAATATATAGATCTGTGGCACTCTGTCCTGGTCAGACTGCCTAAGTTTAAAAACGCTTATCTGAGTGCATTAACCCAAAAAGCTTTGAGAGGATGAGAACTGTAGGACACTGTTTTTCCTAAGAGGAGAATACAGCCTTTCTAAAAATAGCTTCTATTACCTAGAGCCCTGTGTATTTCTGACAACAATCTTTGGAGCAGAAATTGTCAGCAGGGACTCAACAAGCCATGAATGGAAAAGCCATACCGAGACACAAGGCTGACAGTCTCTCTGGCAGCTGGTCAGTGGACCAGATGGCTCCATTATTTAAGGAAGAGTTAGAGCCCTTCTCTTGAGCTGATGGTATAGAGAAGTAGTCCCACGTGTTTTGGATGGATTTTAAAACTAGTCGTACATCATAGCATTCAGAACTGAGTGAGATGTTAGGCTATCACTCTTAGAAGGCCTTATAACAAGGGGATAGAAGCAGAAAATCATGCACCTAAGAGTTGTTATACCAAGGAATTTAAATCGCTGGAGCTGGAGGTAAATGGAAGGACTATGTACATAAGGATGGAAAAATAGGCAGTAGCCACACCATATATGGTGTGGTAAAATGTCAAGATTTTACTCTACAATAAAAGGCAATTATTAATGTTTTTATCCAGGATATATGGTCTACCCGTGGAAACACAGATATTGTACCAAACCCCAGGGGGGTCTAGTGGGCCCAGAGTCCCTGCTCTGTGCACAACTTTATGCATCCCTTTCCAGGCACACAGCACTCAATTTCCACCCACTGGGTCTGTTTCCTGGCTAAACTGGTTGACTTTACATCAGATATCTTCCTAGGGCTGTGAATTCCCTCATATCTTAGATATTACTTCTTGGGACACAAATTAAACTTTAAGCTGTGATGCACATTTGTGGTTCCCTCTGAGGTAGGTCGGCATGTGGCAGTCTCTGGAGCTGCTCACAATGTAGCAGAGCCTGGTGCCCATCCCCGGTGGCACTGCTACTGCCCTGGACCATTGTTAGTGGGTGGATAGGGTCTGCTGAGGGCTGCCCATGGATTGTCTGTAGGGCCATAGAGATGACTGCGGGCACATCACTCTGCAGATGTCACACATACAAATGAAACAATTAGGTCTGTTGCTGTTTCACCAAGATCCACCTTGGGAGTGGCTAACCTGGACACAGTGCTGACTTGGGATGGCGTCGATTTGTATCTTTTCTTTCTGTTGGTTCCCTGTCTGTCTGTCTGTCTCTCTCTCTCTCTCTCTGTCTCCCTTTATGTATGTAGTACTCAGGACAGGGCCAAGAGCCTTCACACTGGACTACATCATTAGGCCCTTTTTAAGTTTGTATGTAGAGACAAGTTCTTGTTAAATTGCTCATGCTGGGCTCAACCTTGATTTTGTATTTGTTTGTTTTGTTTTGTTTTTGTGGTACCAGGGATTAAACTCGGGCCTTTGTGCTTCCAAGGCAGGTGTGGTACCATTTGAACTAAATCAAACTTGTGGAGCTCTTATCTTAGCCTCCTGGGGTGCAAGACTAGGTCTTCTTGTTAGGGAGCTCCCTGCATTACTCTTACTCTGAACATGACAAACTCAGCAGTGAGAATTTAGTGTGGAATTTATATCGTTCATGTATTAAATTTTCATAGTTCTTCCAAAACTTGATGAGATGTATTTTGACTAAATTAGCATGGATCGAATAAATGACTCAACTTAGTCACTTACAAGAATATGCTATTTTTTGTCATATACAGTCTGACCAGCGTGAACTTAAACAAATTCAGAGTGGAGCTTAAGAAGTAAGTACCACAACAGGAAGAATATATAACGTATGCAGAACTTCCCTATGGAGAAGCAAAAATTAGAACCTTCTGAAGACCATGCAGAGTAAGTCAGTCAAGTGGTTAATAAGACTGGAAAAAAAACAAAGTTTCTTTTGTTTTGTTTTATATTTTGAGATGAGATCTTGTCTTGTTGTTTAGGCTGGTCTTGAACTCATTGTGTAGCCCAGAAAGGCCTCGGACTCAGTGATCTGCCTGCCTTAGCCTCCTGAGTGCTGGGGTGTGTGCCACTACCCCTTGGCCTAAAAATTAATTTTTATGAAGAATTTGGTTTTGTGCCACTGTTTGTTTGTTATAGGTCTTGGAAAAACTTGGGTAGTTACCATAGTATTGAATGAAGGTACAAAGATGCAGTATGACTGTAAGTCAAAAGTGGTACAGTAACTCTAACAGCAAGCAATTTTGTATTAGAAGAAGTATCCCAAAACATGGCTGCATTTAAAAGACTCTAGTCAATAAAGAAATAACTTGTAGTTGAATTAAACTGAGATTTGTGAAGTTATTTACCTTGACTGTAATCTATCACTCATATCAGGTGTCATATTGATTTAGTGATTAAGTCTAATAAGCTTCCATAGGAGTCTTGAAAAATATTTTTACCAGGTCACATACTTTGCATAATTGTTTTTTCCACAAATGGATAAGAAATAGCATATTTTGATACATAACTAAATAATCTTGCTATTCTTGGATTGAAAACATATTTATATGTTTCTTCTAGGAGTCTTATGATTTTGTGTCCAAAAACTTCTCGACATTGGTTCTAACAATAACTTTTTGGATTAAAAGCAGAGTTTGTAGACATAAAATCAAAAGAGAAAAAAAGATAAAAAGATAACTTTTGTATAACAAGCAGAGGAATGAAAATGCAAAATATATTTATGAAAAATAGGAGATGTTTGAAAATGACATATCTAATAAGGGTTAACATTCATATCTAGTGAAGGTTATGTGAGAAACCAGCAACTCAACAATGGAGCCCTCAATTAACTCAATTAAAATGGGCAAAGACCTTGAGTAGACATTTCGCCAAGAGATACAAACAAGCAGCAAGTACATGAGAAAATTGCTCAACATCACCAATCATGAAAGAAAAGCAAATCAAAACCACATTGAAATATCACCTGTCGGGATGGCTATTGCAAAAAAATCAAAAGGACTAGGGTTGGCAAAGACCCGGACAAACTGGAACCCTTACACACTAGAAATAGGATTGTATAATGGTGCAGATGTTACAGCAAAACAGTGCAGAGAGCTACTTTGAAAGCCAAAAATGGATCTGCCCTAGGATCCAGCAGTTCTACTTTTGGGTATATACTCAGAAGAATGGAAATCAGGATCTTAAAGTGGTGTCTGTGTTCCTATTTCACTGCAGCATTATTCACAGTAGCTGAAAAATAAGAACAACCCAAACACCCATGAAGAGATGAAAGGATAGGAAACTATAGTTATTTCATACAATAAAACACTCAGTCTTATAAAGGAGGACATCCTACCATGTGTTACAAATGAATAGCAGTATCATAAGTTCATCATTCTCATTGATATTCAATGTATGATTACACATATTTGAGGTATCTAATATAAAACCTACAGAAGCATAGACTAGAAAAGCAAGTACAAGGGCACTTCCGGCATCTGAAACACTGAAAGTGACTTCTATGTGCTTACTCCTTGCTCATTTTCAGTTTACATATCCCATGTCCCAAATTCGTTCACTATGTATCAGATTTGCAAAACAATTGATTTTGTTGGATTTTCACCAAATCCTGTGATGAATATTAAATAGCTTCATGGAAATTTTTTGGTATCAGAAATCTCCATTTTGAAAATGTACATTGTATAAAAGGATATGTCTTTCATTCTTCAGAAAAATATCTTACATTGCATTTCTTGTTTGGACTTTGGGGAACAATCTAACAGGAGGAAATGAATAAAAACTTAGAGGATTAGTAAATATTTTTTATAAAATGTTGTGATTACTTTGTATATATTACATTGAATGTGCTCTTTAATTTAGGAAATAATTGGAAAAGAATGACTTTTTATGCCTAATCTAATTCTTAGTCATCACATTAAATTTTTGTTATTTTTTACATATTGGATATTGTTTATAAACTATTGTTCTGTTTGAAATAAAATTTTTCTTGTGTCAGACTCTTGCAAAAAATGTGAATTTATGTTACTGTTTGGGCTTTTAAATTGTATGTCTTTTTAGCTGTGTAGCAATATTTGTTGTATTTTGTAGTTGATAGAAAGGAACCATGTTAATGTTACAGTGTACACTGCAGAATCAACACATACACTGTGCATTCCATCGGAGGAGGTATGGTGTAGTTCTGCAGAAGACATAATTTGTCCCCATTTACCAGCCTGTAAAAGTCTAGTGGGAAGACTTGAACATGTAAATAAATCATAAAGTACAAAAAATAGGAGCTGTTCTCCGTGTTTATCAGAAATGAAATACTCTTATTTATTGAAGTTTTCTGTTTCAAACCCCCAGCTAGTACTGAATGCTATGGAACTATACTCTCTGGAGCAAAGTATTTGACCTCTTTTTCTTTACTTCAACTTACCTGCCCTGTCTTGTGTACTTCGAATGTTCAGTTCTCTGATCCTGAGAGAAAAATTCTGTTTAGTATTGAAAGTTTCTTTCTGACTCCTATTAAATAGCTTCTCTTATTACATCCTACAATCTACTATCCTTTCCTTTTACAGTTTTATCTTCTTTTTACCAGCTCCCCATTTCTCTCATATGGACAACTGTTTTCATATAAATTTAATCTGCATCATTTTTTTTACATCTTTCATGCTTATATTTAGTTTTTTAGTATCTCAAATGCAGTGATAACTTAATAGTATTTTAATCTGCTAATTCTAGCAGCTACATTGGTTCTGAGTTTGTTTTGATATATTTATCCTAATTCTGTGTTGTTTTAGTTTTGATGCTTGATAATTTTTAAATTTTTGACATTTAGCTTGAATTATATTTAATAGGATGCTGAACCTTCTGTATCCTTTTAAATCCAGAGCTTCATTCTGAAATGCAGTTACTTACAAATACTTGACACTTGCCGCTGCTCCATTCAAGACGGGTTTGGTTAGGCGGGCTGCGTGTTACTCCCCATGCTGACGCGAGGTGCGTCTGTCTGCTTCCCACCGCCCCGAGTGAGACCTTTTCCTATCTGGCCCCAACACCTTGTCCCTTTTTGCTTGCCATATCCTGTCCCCTCTCATCTTTTCAGCCGGTCCTTTCCCAGCTCCAGAGTCTCTCACAGACACATTCTCAGCTGAAAAGTGGAGGGTGGGTTTTCCAGAACCCGGAAGCTGTGTGCTGGCCTCGCCTTTCTTCTTTCCTGGGAAACTCTGCTGCTTCGTGTCTGAACCTTCATTTCAGTTCACGTTATTTAGGTAAAGTGAACGATGACCCTTGCCACCCCAGGCAGGGGACGGGGTTCTGTGACTTCAGACCTTTGGCTTTGAAGACTAGGAAAGTCCCACCAACTGGGCGATGGCCCTGTCTGGCCGTCCCTGGTTTCACTCTCTCTGGTGCGGCAGCCCAGGACTGTCAAGACGGTGACTGTTGAACTCAGCTGTTCACTTCGTTCATTGCCTGGTAACAAATACTTGGCGATCACCGTCTCAAAAACTGGATGTGGTCTGTTTTTCATGTGTGTGTGTGTGTGTGTGTGTGTGTGTGTGTGTGTGTGTGTGGTTTTTTTCCCCTTTGATTCTTTTAAGTGAAATCGTAAAATATTCTCCTAGGCTGGAAGCAAAACTCATACTTTAAGATCTAGCATTCATTTTTCTCATTTCTTTGTACATGACCAAACAGATGATATAGTTAACAGACAGAGCTTTTTCCTCACTCTTCTACCTGAGCACGATTCTTGTGGATTCTTGTAACCAGTAACTCCTTCTTGGTCTCCTGGGCTTGAATCATCCTTATATTTTTGAGCCCCAAATGGAGCAGAGCCCCGTGGCTCAGTCCTAGGATACTCACACCCTGTATACTCATCCCTACGTGATTTCACTGAGTCTCACTGCTTTATTTTTATTATCCCTGCACACTAATACACCCACGCTCTACTCAAAATTTACGCAGAGAAGACATCTCAAACATTTCCAAACCTGAACTCATAATTCTCCCTGCTACAAGCCAAGACTTTTAGACTTGCCTCTTTCTTCTGCCTGCTTCTGCATTCTGCAGTCTATTTCCACACTAATCAGTCAGCAAGTCTACTGAGTTTTACCTTCTCACTTTTTGTACTTTCTTCCACTGTAGCTCAAGTTATCACCCTGATTACTGAACGGATCCCTGAACTAATCTTTCCGTTCACACTCTGAGGCCCCTAAGTTTTTTTTCAAGAGACTTCAAAATTATTAATTTCAAAATATGGTTCTTACCACTCTGCTTAAGATGCTGAGACAGTGCTTTCTAGCTAGAGTACTGAGATGCCACCAGCACTTTGACTTTCTAGACACCAGTGATCTAACCCAATGCAACAAGGCCTACATAGTTCTGCTTTCCTTCAAATGCAGAAATGTGCTTCCTCCTCAGGTCTTTGTCTGTGGGAACCTGCCATTCTTTCTTCCCAGAATGCTCTGTTTTGAGTTGGCTCCACTCATCATTTTCTACTGTTTTCACCCACGTGTCACCTTATCACAGAGGTTCACTCTTATCAGGTATCACCACACCCTCCACCACCTCTCTCAATTATTTTCTTTACAGCCCATGTTCTTGCTAACACAAAACACTATCTTATTAGCACCATTTCATTAGCACCAAAGATCCGGAAAGGCAGTTTTGTGTGCAGATATAACCCTACCATTGGCACATAATGGTTATTCAAGAAACATTTGTTGTGCGAGTGAACAAACAAAACTTTGTCCCTTATACCTCCCCGATGCATGACACTAAATAGCGTGGTGCCACACAGTGAGCGCTGACTACCAGGATACTTTTCCGGCCTTTCCAAGGCTGTCTTGCGTGCTCTTGAAAGATAACAGTGAGGTAAGCCTCACATATACATGCCTCTTACTTTTTCCTGGAGTATGACAGAAGATAAAAAAACTCAAAGAATTATAGCACAGAAAGACTTTCTTCTCTTGATCTTAAGGAAAGAAAATATGTCTTCCAACTGTGGATGTAGACCACTGAATTTCCAGAAAGGGAAGAAAGATATTATTTCCAGATGTTTTGATTAGGACAAAATGGCTCCATTCCTTCTAAAAGAGCTGTTTTCCTGGTGACATGATGAAAGCATTCTATCAGTGACATTCACAAAAATCATATATTTTCTTGATTGATTTCAAGCAGAAAAAGATGTTAATGTTTTTCTTCTCCTTCATGCAAAATATACAGTTCTCTCAGTCTGATTTGATTTCTTTTATCTCCAAATATATTCTTTCCATTCAGATCTCATTATTTTTGAGATATGCCATTTGAATAAGGTATTTTGGATAATAAAAATCTTTCTCAATTAAGTTTTAGAATTTTTGACTGGGGCACTAACTTGGCAAGGAGTTCTCTGGACAGAGAATTTTAGGGTCCCTCTGTCGTGGTGAATGGCTTTTGCTGCATCTCACGTAAAAGTGGTCTTTCTATGGGGGGGGTCACAGGGAAAAACAAACCCAATTTCATTTTTCCAAGCTCTTTCACATAGTACCAAAATAATTCTTAGAGTAAGAAGTATCTTTGCCTTTAAACATGTATTTATAGATATACATGAAGAAAAATGCATGATATAGTCCCATCTCATGAAAGGAGATAATATTGGAACATAGACAGCAGGCACACACACACACACACACACACACACACACAGATGATTAAAATTAAAATTTAGTTAATTATAAGATTGCAATATTTATCATCTCATAATTTTGAGTAAATTCATAAGAGTAAAATTATTCTACTTAATTAAAATTATTTTTCCAGCCTTGGAAATCTGACAGTTTCATCTCTACACAAATCTTGTTAGGAAGCTGGCACAGGAGAGCGTTATTCCTGCTTTACTGATAGAAATCTGAGGTTCAGCTAGGAAAAATGATTTTTTTCCATGGTGACATCATTCACCTCTGCTCTTTATGAACAATGCCGGACTGTTTTTCTCTGGTGTGTGACATGCAAGCAGAGGGAAGGGAGGCCCTGTTGGACAGGAGCCGAAGCCAGGGCCAGCAACAAATGTTGGCTAGGCTGCGGAGAAAAAGGAACCCTTCTCCACTGCTGGTGGGAGTGTAGACTCGTACAGTCCCTGTGGAAATCATTGCAGAGATTCCTCAAAAAACTAGGATTAGAGGTCCCATTTGACGTGGCCATTGCCCTGCTAGGTGTATACACAAAAGAATTAAAAGGATTGTATCACAGAGACATATGTGCCCCCATGTTTATAGCAGCTCAGTTTGTGATAATTAAATCTTGCAAACAACTAAACTGTCCATCAACTGGAGAGTAAATAAAGAAGATGTGGTTCTTTTATAGAATGGAGTATTATTCTGCCATTAAAAATGAGAAGATTGAGTCATTCATACTGAAATGGATATACCTTCAGGACACCCTCATAAGAGAAATAAATAGGTCACAGATGTGTAAATATCATATCTTTTCTCTGGTATGAGAAAATACAGATGTAAAGGACTTTAGTATATATAGTTGATATTGTGAAATAGAAAATATTTAAAAAGAAAGAGGTTATAGGGGTAAATAATGAGGGGGAAAAGAATGTGATAGTAATACAAAAGGAAACAAAGCTCATGCATATAGGAGGTGGGGGGGTTGCAGGATGGGTGGGGGAGGGGAGAAATGAGAATCAAATCATGTCATATTCTGGTATCAACTCTCAGTGTTGAATGCGATGATGATTTCAATATGTACCAATAAAGATTTGAATAAAAAAAATAAATCAGGGCCTCTTCAGTTGCTTCAGTTGTTCAACCACTTTATGATCCTTTGCTTTGGTAAAACCCTTTGCTTTGGTAATTATATCAAACAAAGAAAATCATAACCAAAAGCAAACAATGCCCAAAACCCCTGGAATATTTGATTTTTACAATAGGAATGCTTGCCTGGTTATGGTTCTCAATTATTTGGGAAGGAAACACCACCAATTAGTAAGATTATTTTTCTCTGTTCTAGTTTTTTGACGCGGAATTACAAATGTGGCGTTGAACAAGAGCTAGCCCTCAGCGGGGGGCACTGCCTGTGTCAGATGCTCCTAAAACGCCCTGAAATTAGCTCCTGTGCGGCTTTGTCAACGCACACCGCCACTCCGCGCTGCTGCTGTGTGCTCAGACCCTGGCGGAGGACCGTCGGCCCCTGACCTCTGCGTTACCGTCCCTGACCTCTACGTAGTCGTCCCTGACCTCTGCGTAGTCGTCCCTGACCTCTGCGTTACCGTCCCTGACCTCTGCGTAGTCGTCCCTGACCTCTGCGTAGTCGTCCCTGACCTCTGCGTAGTCGTCCCTGACCTCCGCGTTACCGCCACTGCAGCTGACGCGGAGCTGCTGTTTCCTGCGCACCGGTAGGAGACGGCTCCCACGGTCAGCGCCGCACCGCTTGCCTTCCGCTAGCATTACAGAAAGCTCTTCCACAACAAAACTTATTTTTAGAAATGCAGCATAGTGGCTTTTTTTCTAACAGTAAAGTTTCAATTTCCATTATATTTAGAAGCTTAGGGATATGAGAGCTGAGGCAGCATCTTCTGCAGCCAGGAGACTTGATCATGTTGCCCTTACAGAGGACAGGGGCATTTTGCTAGGGTGAGGGCAATAAAATTAGAACTGTCGCTCTGGTTGAGGCATCTGAGAAGGAAATGTGTGGGGTGGACGGTGCTGGCTCGGACGTCTAGACTTGAGCAAAAAGGAGCATGGAGAAGATCCCACTTTCAGCAGCGGATACTCTTCAGCCTTAGGGCTTACTCTGGCAAGGCCACCGCTCAAGGGCACAGTCTCAGTCATCTCAAGAGATTATAACAAAAAAGAAACGAAACAAATTTGATGTATATAGGGGGGTGGTAGGGTGGGTAGGGCTATGGGAAAAAATGAGAATTAAGTTGTGTCTTATACTGGTACAAGTCCCCAGTATGGAGTGCAATCATGATGCGTGTATGTAATGTACCAATAAAGATTTCAATTAAAATAAAAAAGAAATACATGGCAGTAGGTGGCGACTTCGGCTTCTGTTTTATGTCTGTGCTCACCTGCTCAGAACATGCTTTGGGTGAACACCTCATCTTACACCTTGCCTGGATATCAGCACTGACTAGCTGGGTGAAAACACCAGAATCTGTTTAAAAATATATGATTTCTAGACTGTAAATCTTCACATTTATCCATGCTCTCTCAACACGCATTAATAGCTTATTCAAGTAGAAGAATAGGCTGGAACATAAAGAGTGACACATAATAAACATAATCCCCATATTTTATATGACACAGAATGTGTTTTGTTTTATACACTGCGAATGATGTAGCTCTTCACAGAACTGTGCCCTTGATTACACTCCCAGGCCTCCCCAGCTTCATGAGTGCGTCTATATTTAATCCTCATTCCTGGTTACTAGCTCACCAGTTATCACACTTTCCTGCGGATGTGTGTGGGTACTATCATTTGTGAGGGGTCATGCTTATTTTGCAGAGCAATTCTAAACAAAAGCATTTTTCACAATAATATTGCTAGGATCTATGCAGCTGAGACTTTTTTCAAAGACTTATGTTTTAACTTAAGAAAAACTGAACTTTGCTAATAAGATCAACCATGAACATATTAATAAAGAGCATAAAATTTCTGGGTATGCAAATGCACGAGCACACCGAATGGATACATGGGATACAAATCCGGAGTCACTCAGAAATGTCCCTGTACTGTTACTCTGACACATCCTTGCGTGGTCTGCATGAGGGGAATTATCTTTTTCTGATTATACTTGTTTTGGTATATATCCCACTCCATATCCAGAGAAGTCCAATGAGACCCATAACTTTCTTGCAGTAGAAAATACACATTGATTCCAGGACTGATTGGTTTCAATCTAGAAGTGCTTACAGTTAAGACTTTATAAGGATAAACTACTTTAAAAGACCTGTTGCTCTTTCTGATCATCAGTGTACGTATTTTAACAACTTGAGGTTGTAAGTCTCCTGTCTACTCGGTCAGTTTTCTTTTCCAGTCAAGCATTTGAAGGCCTCGCCAGCTCTTGACAGAAGAGAGAAAAAATTCTGGTGTCAGAGTTCTAAAGAAGATAGTTACCTGCTTTGAACCACTTCAACATTTTTGCTTTGTAATTATTTCCATCTATTTCTCGACAGTTCTCACAT
Source organism: Petromus typicus (assembly GCA_004026965.1). Lineage (NCBI taxonomy): Eukaryota > Metazoa > Chordata > Mammalia > Rodentia > Petromuridae > Petromus > Petromus typicus. The sequence continues at coordinate 11,404 of PVIR01024816.1, read as the reverse complement.
CACCGGCCCTGCCCCCGATGCCCACCGGTGAGCGATGGAATCAGAGATACAAGACTGTCAAGTCTATGTTTTTTCTCTTACTTAACTATTTTATTCCAGGTATCAGAATTTAACTTCCCATCACTTACAGTTTCTTAAATTTCCTACAACCCTGGTAACATTTAAGAAAATGCCTGTCTGTTCTGGGCTGGGCAAATTCTGACAGAGAATCAGATAATATTGTGGAAAAAGTTTATTTTTATAAAGATGATTAGTGGCAATATTGCATTTTCTTTCCCAATCTCTTCCTAATTCTTCCTACACTCTCATCACCTTGGAAACCCAGATAATAAAAGACAAGAATGGTTTCTGATACTTCTGGCCTAAGAGCTTTTTTATCCTTTAATACACCATAATTATAGCCTTGCCAAATAAGTGGTTGCTAGATTACTAATCTTCCAGTCCATAAATTAAAAATTCCAACTCTTCTGTATTTTATATATTAAAGACAAACAACCTACTTTATTCGTCTTTATGCAGTTGTATGAAGGCAACAGCCTAGAAAAGTGAGTGATTTCAGGCCCACTGAGGGATGCTGCTCAATGACTGGCTGGACAAAAGGGTGGTACATCTGTGTTTTGTGAGTACAAAGCCCTTGGGGGGGGATGACATCTCAGGTCCCTTGGAGGTTATAGGAAAGGGATACATACAGATATGTCTACTTTTGTTATAACAAGACATTGTATTTCATAGTTAATATTCCAGTCAGGCTTGAATATGCTTTTGTTTCTTTGCAATATTCAATTCTCTTTGTGATTTGAACTCTAACACATGGTGCAGTCCAGGAATTACTGAAAAGGAGGAACCTTTTCTAGATGGCTGACAGAACTGCAAGGACTTCTGCACATTCATCTGTAAGCAAATCTGCCTCCCTTGGAGGCTAATCTTCTCAAAACTTCACTTTTCTGAATTCAGGAAAATAGAATCCAGCTGTACACAAAGATTAATGATGTACTACTGATTTGGTGGCTGTTGCAATTATTTTCCAAAAGTTAACATGTCAGAAAACTGAGAGTGAAATTCACTGTACACTTGTCACAAGAATCTCAGAATTTCTATCACTCACTCACCACCAAAGCCTGAAGTCCACTAAGTTTCAGGCGCATCTATAATTAACAGTCACTGCTATGAGTCACCTGTCTTCTGTCTTACAGGAGTGTCTTATGAGGGCTTCTCAGTCCTGCCCATTGAAGTTTCTGCTGAAGCTAAAATATTGGGGAAAATATGACTCTTCTGAAGTCTACAGTATGGCATGTAGTGACAGAGGGCAGAAGTGTGGACTCCACAGCTAGCTGACAGAGGAGCTGAGCCTTGTCAGGGTTATGGCATTGGCCAAATGAGTTATGGTGAACAAGGCTGAGATTTTCCACTGTGTAAACTGCTAACGAGGAGGGGAGACGAGCTCCTCATTACATAAGTATTTTAATTTTTCTCTCTTAGTTTCATATGGCACAAAAAGTGCCATAGATAAAGTTCCTATAGAAGTAATACCTGTATCTTACTGCTTTGAGCATTAATATTTTTCCCAAAAAGGCCTACTAATTTAATAACAAGTTTCTGAAAGCACATGAACTCCACTTGAAAAACTTGAAGTTAAGGTTGAATTTCCAGATAGGCCCAGGATGTGGTCTGTGGGCTTTAACTCCCAGAGAGCTATTAAAGGCATTGAGCTCTGTCTTGCTGGGGTTCTGAATTAGCATACAGAGCCATCTGTGTCCAAACTTCATTTACTACGGTTTTTTGCCTTGAGCTTTGCTCCATAATTTTCAACAACTCTTAAGTTAGATTTGGCTTTGACCATATCCTTCCATATTTTAGACAATTTGTGAATCATTCCCCTATCTTATTCTCCAGCTGTCCTACTGGTTACTTAGTCCTGTGTCCATGAGAATATCTGCTCTTTTTCCTGCCTATTAGTTTACTATCCCTGCAATTGCTGTTCTGGGATTTATCTCTGACTTTCCTAGAGTTTAAAGAAAGTTAAGTAGGAACCTGAATAAGGGAAACCTTGATATTTACTTTATTTATTGCAAGAGCATACTTCAACTTTCCAAAGATAATAAACAACATGGACTACTCAATAGGATTTCTAGTTTTGAGCCTTGAAGATATTCTAAATTGACCTAACTAGGAAATAAAATGGGATACAAGGGTTTTATCTATACCACAGAGAAAGATTGTCTTTTTCCAAAATAGGTCTAAGTCAAGTTATGATAAAAAGAAGAAGTTCTCAGCAAGAGTCTTGAAGTTTTTGTCTTGGATACAGGGGTTTGGATAGCGAAAGCGTGAGTCTGAGTACCTTGTTCTAAGCAAACTGTCTGGAACAGAAGGATTATGAGGTTGATGTAAGACCTAGGAGCAGTAGGAGAAGTGTCCCCAGACACCCTGGGTATCTTTTGAAACGCAGAGGCCAACAAGGACTGCTCTCTTAAGGAAAAGAAGGAGAACAGGAGAGAACTCTCAGTATCTGTATGGGCAAAGTGAGGCCCAAAAAGGATCACAGATCTGAGTCATACGTGGGCAAGGTAAGCTGAGGTCATCAACTCAATACAAGTTGGAGTAGCACATGTCTTGCTATTTATTACTGATTACTGTTTAATTTCCTTCCAGTCTTATTTGGGAGAGTTGTTGCTGTAATTACTCTTACCTTTTGAGAAAAACTGTCAATGCCTAAATGAATGTTTTTTTAATGTAGAAAGTCAGACGCTGCATTTATAAATAAAATCAAAATGATAAATCTAAAGCAAGAGTAAAGTAAACAAGTACCAAGGGAACTTTTAACAGTGCTGTGAGGGGATAGAATACAGATAGAATAAGATGATGAAGTAAGAAACTCCGAGGAAGGGGGGTAAGCGATCTGACAGCTGCTGTTTTTATTGGTCAAATCGTTCTGAGGTCACTGGGGTGATGTCTCAGTTCACGAACTTAACTCATTCCATGATTCGGAGGTGGATGATTGTGTTCATGCTCCTGCGGGAAGATGGCCAGCGCAGTGCTCATCCCTTGAGGGGGAGTCCACTAAGGATGCAAAGTTTTGTTAACACGTGTTTGCCAATCAAATTGTTTGTGAACAGAAGAGTTCATGAACAGAGGCACTACACATTTTAGAACACTGGAGTCTGTTAAATGCTTGGACCTCCCAGGGAAGCCTGGGGAGGTAAACGCAGTGAATTTATCTGAGTTTAGCTCTTCACATCGTCACAGCTACACATCCTCTCCATGTCACAGGCTTGTCACAGGCTCTATGAGCAGCTTGCTCCCAGCTTACTTCAGACAAAATAGGCATCAAGGACGCTGACTTCAGACTATCAGGAAACTGCTCTGGTCACTAGTAGCTACTTTTGATCACAGAAATGAAAAAAATGGGATCATTGTAATGCCCCATTGTCATAAATCAGAAATCTAAGGCTAGGATATTACAAAACCATTGCATGTTTAGGAAACACATACCAGCAGACATGCTATGAAAGTGTGACATGTAGATACAACAGAGTACTATTCTGCCATGAGGTAGAATAAACCTGAACATCTGTGGGAATGCAAATGCCTCTTGAGACAATAATGCTAAGTAAAATAAATTGGTCCCCAAAGTTAAATATTTCAAGTCTTTTCTTATTTGAGAAATCAGAAATATAAACAAAGAGTGAAATAATAGATGACAGTAGTAAAAAAGGAGATAGATCTTTTGCAAAATGGAAGGAGACCAAGAGGTGGAGGGAGAAGGGGGTGAAGAAAGAATTAGGATGTGTTCTGTACATGTACCAGCCCCCATGAGACATGATCATTATGTACTGCAAAGCTGTATTAAGGAAAAAGTAAAAATTGGGGAAAAACACAAGAGAGGAAAGAACTGTTTTTCCACATTTCCCAAAACACCAGATATTATAATAAATGCTTTTGAAAGTTGGTGAAAATAAACCTGGCTACTAATTTAAAAGTAACCTAAAGCATATTACTAGATTCAGATGTTCAGCTTTCAACAACAAAACACAAGACAAACAAAGAAGGGGTATGACCCATGCAAAAGAGAGAGTAAGTCAACAGAAATGGAGAGGAAGTCTTCAGTGAGTCGAAAAGTGTGTTTGGCAAGTTGTAATCATTCACAGAGAACAAAGTAATACTTTGGCTCACGTGTGCAGCATGCACAGAGGAGCCAAACTAACAAACAGCCGCCACCTTACACACCTGTCATCACTCACCCTGTCGAAGCGGAACTGTGCAACCGTCTCTGGCGACCACACTCTGATCTGTGTGTTTATGAATCTGCTGCTTTGGAGGCAGTGTGTGTGTGTGTGTGTGTGTGTGTGTGAAAACTTGGACTTCTGTCCTCCCATGCCTGTCTTGTTCCACTAAGCACCGTATCCTTCAGGTTTGCTAATGTTACACGTAACAGCATTTCCTTCCTTGTAAGGCTGCATAATAAGGCATTGTGCATTTGTACCACGTTTCTCATCCACTCAGACACTGATGAATATTGAGGCTGATTCCATAACTGCGTCTTAAAATAATGCTGCGTAAGGATGGGAGTGTGAATGGCTCCTCAGTGTATGGATTTAAAATCCTTAGGATGTGGACCATAGAGGGATTGAGGCTCACAGGGTGACTATAATTTCACAGTTCTGAGGAATATCTATATAGTTTTCCATAATTATTGCATTGAGTTATATTTTCGCCAATAGTGTAAAATGTCCTCATTTCTCCACTTACTGTTTGAAAAGAGCCATTGTGAAAGGTATGAGGAGACAGTTTGTTATGATTTTAGTTTGCTTTTTTCCAATGATTAATAAGTGTTTTCACTTATCTATTGGCTATTTGTATGTCTACTTAGGAATGATATCTATCGAAGTCCTTTATAATATTTTATGAGGTCATATCCCTCATTTTATTTAAGACTAATCATAAAATCACATATTCATGTATCTATTTCCTCTTTTTGACTGCACCTAAAATGAAATGCGATGGTTTATTTTAAAAAGACTGTACACAAATATTTATCATTTCTATTCCATGTGACAAATAGGAACAGCTTTTGACAGAATTCATTGGGTCCCCAGCCTTTTAATAACATAAACACAGATAACGGAATAATCCTAATCACAGTTTCGATACTTTTCATTGTACGTGCTACTTTGACCAATTTCAGACAGCCGCTCTTTCACTAAGCAATACGGACAAGCGTACCATTTCTGTTCTTCCTTCTCGAGATTTGACTTTTCAGAAGCACACAGATTTCCACTGTCAAGTGGCAATTCTTGCCATGTTTTCCTCTTATAAACCTGAATTCTATTTGGAGTACTCCAGGTTCCAGTTTAAACATCTTCACAAGAGAAAAGAAAATTGGCTGCATCTTAATAAGAGAAAGGGAAATTGGCTGCATTTTTCTCTCGTTGCCTGAAAACATAATGAGTGTCCATATGTTAAATACACTCTTACAAATGTCCAGGGCGTGGCTGGAATTCTTTTACCTAAATGTAGGCGTTTTGTATTGTGATGATCAAGCATAGTAGAAAGTCGTTGACAAGTCTGACGAGCATGTTTGTCCACGGGGCAGCTGTAGAAGCTTCATATTTTCTTTGGATATTTTTAGATATCAGCTTTGGGAGCGCAATTTTAATGCCACATGAATTTTTCCATGTTGGTAACGATGGTATGCTTCACACACCCACCATTCCACTGGAATTGTTTTTTCCATTTATATGTATATATGTATATATATACATATATGCATATATATGTATATATATATTCCGTTTATATGTATATGTATATGTATATATATATATATATATATATATATATATATATATATCTTTTCTTTTTTTTTTTACAAAGGTAACTGATGGAGGAAATTCTGGGTCTAGGTTCACATTCTACTTTGAAGCAACATATTTTGTTTTCATTTATAATTTGTTCTTGATGACCTAATAGGCAGGCTTGTCTTCTATGTCATATCATCATCATCTTCAAGGACCCAGTTAACCTCACCATTGGCTACTGCTTTTTGTCATTCTTATAGTTTTTCCAATAAGCAAAAATATAAGGAACTGTAACTCTTATAGAGACCACCATCTTCGATTACTTCCCTGGTCCTTTGTTACTTTTAAAAAATTAAGTTAATCAGGCCAGGGATTTAGCTCAGTGGTTCCATGCCTGCCTTGCAAGCACAAGGACCTGGGTTTGATCCCAGTAACCACATACAACAATGCTTGGCATAGTGACTCAGGCCCACCAACAATCAGAACCATATACCACAGTGCTGGGTGTGGTGGGTCATACCTGTAATCCCAGAACTTGGGAGGCAGAGGCAGGAGGATTGCTGTGAGTTTGAGGCTGAGTACAAAAGCAAGACCCTGTCTCAAAAAGAAAAAATCAAGCTAGTCACATTTTGTTTATATAATTGAGTGCTTTATATATTTTGGAAATTAATCCCTTGCCAGATGTATGATTTTTAAATACATTCTCCTAAATTGTAGGTCGTTTCTTCATTCTTTCTTTGTGTTTTAATATTTTCTGTGCTGCCATGCTGTAAATAATTTGTATTTAGGTTTGTGGAACTATTATAAATGTTTGTTTTGTAGACATCATGAAGCTTATATAAATCTTAACATGCAATTTCAAGATGTTAATAATGAAACTTTGATGACATGCAAGTGGACACTTCTCCTCCCCCAGATTCTATGGTTTTCACATAGAAACGTACAATATTTTCTGCTTTTTATTCCTTGACAATTTATTTGATTTATCACTGTTTTTATGAGTTTTGTTTTTTAACCAAAGTATTGGAGATAAAATTGGTTTACACAATACTATTGCTGTCTTAGAGAATTCTGAATACAACTACCACACATTCCAACTTTTTTGCTTTTCTGTACTTTGTTACTTATCGACATCCTTTTATTTCAACTTAAAAAAAACTCTCTAGTAATTTCCATAAGGCAGGCTTAGTGGTGATTAATTCCTTTAGCTTCTGTTCCACGGGAGAGATTTTAATTCTCTTTTGTATCAGAAGGTAGACTTTACTTGTGTGAAAGTATTCATGGCTGGCAATGATGTGGGTGCTTTTGTTTTCTTCCTCTAGCACCTTGAAGGTGTCATCACCTCTGGTTTACTATTATTCCTCTGGAGAGGATGTGTCTCTTACTTCCCATTGCCTTTAGAGTTTTTCTTTGTCTTAAATTTTTAGTACTGTGATTGTTATGCATGTTGGTGACTTCTTCCTGCTGGGTGTGGCTGGAGAGTTCTTTGCTCTGTGTACCTGGTTATCTCCATCCTTCCCCGGCTTTGGTAAGTTTCCAGCCACAGTTTCTTCCAATATCCTTTCTGACTCCTGTTCTCTCTCCCCTCTCCTCCAGGTGCTCTCTGGTGGCAGATATCAGGCCTCTAGGTTCTACTCCAGGATTTGTATGGGCTTGCTGCATTCATTTTCACATTTCCTGCTTCCACTTATAATTTCAAATATTTGTTTTTGTGTTAATTATTTCTTACATTTGAGCCTGTGAATGAAGCTATTAAGTTTTTAATACTAACATTTTGTTACTCATCTGTAAGATCTGTACTTTGTTTTATGCTTCTATTTCTTTTATTCATGTATAACTTCAGGATGTCAAATGTAATCCCTGTGACACCTCTGAAGAAATTATTATAGCATGTACACAAAAAGAAATTACAAAATGTATTTAAACATTTCACTACAAAAGCTTCCTGAATATAAAAGAACATGACAATGCAACAGGGGAGAAAGTTACAAAGCATACGGAAAAAAAGAAGCAAAATGACACAGTCCCTCCCTTATATAGATTTAACATCTAATTAAAAATAGACTTTAAATGAAATGATAAATGCTTAGAAGATACAGTGGAAGAAATAATATATTAATATAAGTTCTAATACATTGAAATGATACAATGATTACCACCCAGTGTCCTGCAGCTTCGCTGGTCCTGCCAGACTCTCCCCACATTGGTGCTCCCCACATTGGTGCTCCCCACATCGGTGCTCCCCACATCGGTGCTCCCCACAGGAGCACAAGTGTCTTCTCTTGGCACCGCAAGGTGAAATGATCCTTTGCCCAAAGTCTGGATCTGATCTGACAGGCACTGGGATAGCCATTCTCCTCTCACTATCTCTCTTTCAGACACTTTCCTGAGTATTATTTCTTCTTAATTCTCTTTTCCTTTAGTTTAATCTCCATTTCCTTTAATTCATCCTTATCATAATTGTTTTTCCGTTACTATTCTATAATATAGCTAATTCTCCTTTACTCTTTAACAGAAACTTTGGCATCAATATTTTCACTTTTGTTGCATCTTTCATGGTTTAATTTTTCATATTTCTTTCTTTCTTCATGCTCCCACTGTTTTTTTCCATCAAAATCTATAGTTAACTACTATATATGTTACTATAAATGAATATTGCTCTATTTTGAAAAAAAATAAAATTGCTCTATCAAGACGATATGTTCTGTATATAAATACATGGCTTGTCTCAGAGCTTGTTTTATAGATCGTGTTCCTATGGATAAAGATGGCACATTGTTAATTATTAGATTTTGTCATTATCCAGTTTGTACATGATACATTTGTTATTACTGATTATAATATTTTAGCCAAGGGGACAATTATTGGGATCAGTTGGTGTTTCTTGTATGCCAAAATCCAGATTGTCTAGAGGTCATACACATTACTACGGTTCATTATTAAAGAAATGGGTACTAGCTCAAGGAGGTCGCATCCTTCTATCCCTAGCAAACAAAGGCAGCATTCTGGGGTAGATTCAAAGGCCAATAGCTAGGACAGCTCTGAAAAGATGATGCTGTTCTACTCAGAGTAATTAATCATGCAAACCATAGTGACAGAGATCAAATTATGTAATGTAAATAACAAAAGAGGTAAATACTATTACTGAACATATAAAGCTGACAAGACCTCATAGAAAGACCACATCTTATGGAAACTCACATAAACTACAAATTCTTTTCACGTTATTAGAACTCAACCCACAATAATCCCCTGAAGATTATGCATATATATATATGGAAACAATGCAATAGAAGACACTCCCAAGATCTCCCAGTTCTCCCAGGAAAGAGCAAGGGATTGCAAAAGGAAAGGAAAACAAATAATGTAAAAAAACTCCACAAAAAGTTTCTATAAAGGATGAATAAACTAGACAAGTTCAAAGAACAAATGGACAAAAGTGCACTGGTATTTCACTCATTATGCCAACAGTGAATTCAGGAGAATAAAGCACAAAGGTGAAGAGAAAGTAAACAAAACAGGTCAAAATTTAAATGACAAACTCAACAAGCATATAGAATCTTGGAAGAGATTTCAGACAGAAATGCCTAAAATTAAAGAATAACTGTGTAGAAGTCATAGATTTGGATCCCATTCATGCCCCAGTTTCTCACACTATGTTGGACCACCTGAAGGGGCCAGGAATTATTTTGATATTATTGGTTGTAGTTCAGAATTTGTGACTTCGAGCTTTTGTAGTCTAGCTGTCTTTTGGTTGATTTTTTTGTATCCTCTATATAGAGTATCATCTCATCAGAAAACAAACTCCTTCCTTTCCTATCTTTATTTCTTTCTCTTGCCTAACTGCTGTGGCTAATGTTTGCAGCACTATACTGAATAGAAGTGGTAATATAGGAATCCTTTTCTTGTTCCTGATTTTAGTGTAAAAGGTTTGTTTTTGACCATTTAGTATGATACTGGCTATTGATTTCTCATGAATAGCTTTTATGAGGTTGAGATAAACATAATCTATTCCAATTTTCTGTAGGGCTTTAATCATGAATTGGTGTTGTATTTTGTCTAATGCTCTCTCTAAATCTATTGAGATGACTATATGGTTTTTGTCCTTGAGTCTGTTGATATAGTGTATTGCATTTATTTATTTATTTACATATCTTGAACCATCCTTGTATTTCTGGGATGAAACTTATTCTATCATGATGTATCTTATTATTTTTTGATAATATGCTATATTCTGCTTGCTAATATCTTGTTGAATATTTTTGCATATATATGCATATAGAGGATACAAAAAAATCAACCAAAAGACAGCTAGACTTTATCACTAGGTTTAGTAACATAGCTGGATAAAAAGTCAACACTCAAAAAACAATAGCCTTTGTATACATGAAAAACACTCAGTGAAAGAAAAATTGGGGAATCAATTCCTTTCACAATACCATCCAAAAAAAGGAAATATCTCAGAATCAATCTAACAAAGGAGGTGAAAGACCTCTACTGAAAACTATAGAATTCTGAAAAGAGAGATTGAAGAGGAGATCAGAAAATGGAAAGACATCCCTGTTCCTGGAAAAGAAGAACCAACATTATCAAAATGGCTGTACTCCCATAACTACTATATAGATTCAGTGCAATCCCAATTTAGATCCCAACAGATTTCACAGAGCTAGAGAATATAATCCAAAAGTTCATCTGGAACCAGAAAAGATCTAGAAGAGCAGAAGTAATTCTAAGCAATAAGGACATGGCAGGAGGTATCACAACCCCCAATCTGAGACTATACGACAAAGCCACTGTGATAAAAACTGCATAGTACCAGCAAAGAAGCAGATATGAGGATCAGTGAAGCAGACTACAAGATGCAGAAACAACTCCAGGTACACTATGCCATCTTATCTTTGACAAAGTAGCCAAATATCCTCAGTGGAGTAAGGATAGCCTCTTTAACAAATGGTGCTGGAGAAAATGGGTTTCAACCTGCCAAAGACTACAGCTAGATCCATATCTTTCACTAGCAATGTGGATTAGAGACCTAAATATTAAAACAGAGATAGCCCAATTTCGTTAGCTTCAGCATGGCCAGATCACTGGAGCATTACAGAAATATATCTTAGAAATAGTCACTACTGGACAAAAAGAACTGTCTCTCTGTTATCACTATACCGTGAAAGATCCACTGGGTTCTTTTTTATTTTTGCATCTCAATCTCAATAATTGTATTGAAAGTTACATATCTGAGTATCAAAGGTATTGGTCATTGGTTAGGTTACTTTTGCCAGCTCAAAATTAATATTTATGTTTTCATAATTCTGAATTATAGCACCCTTCCAAATAAAACCAAAGTTATCCACAAAACATTGTTTACGAATAGTTAAAGGTAGAATATATTGTGGTTCTTTGGTTTATTTTCTCCAGGTGTGTTCATCTGTGATATAATGTCAAAGAGTTACTCTGTAATATAATAGAACATAATATTTTTTAAAATTATCTTTATTGGTACATTAAATATACACATCATGATTGCACTCCATAATGGGGATTTGTACCAGTATAAGACACAACTTAATTCTCATTTTTTCCCATAGCCCCACCCACCCTACCACCCCCCC
>PVIR01024815.1:0-25569 GCA_004026965.1 Petromus typicus | reverse complement strand
AGGAGGTCCTCCAACAGTCACTTCAGGATTTAGATTTAGAGCAGGGGGGAAAACTGGAAGTACAAATGGGAAAGATTGGAGGAGACATTCGCTCAGGGAAAGATCGCGGAGGCGCCGCGGAGGTCTCCTCCGTGAAGTTCACGGTCCGGACCCGGACAGCGGTACAAGGGGGGAAGAGTGATTTACAGACTCACACCAACGAAGAGGACTTAGACAGTGAAGCCGAGGAGAATAGGCTAGAGCAAGAGACAGAGAAACTCGAGGAGCAGCTACAGGTCGCGCTTTTAGAAGAGGCTGCTAGAGAGACCAGAAATAAGCTGAAAGATCTTAAACAGAGGCGTCTAGACGAGATGCGCGATCAGCATTTTCGAAACGCACCTAAGATGGCGCCCAGAGCCCACTGCCCCTCCCTGCCCGGCTTCCTGTTTACAAGAAGGCGCCTTGGGGGTCCAATTTCAGGGCTATTAGGACTGATAATGCCCCTGCCTACAGCTCCAAACAGCTAGAATGTTTCTTTCGTGAGTGGAGCATTAAACACAAATTTGGCATTCCTTATAACCCCACTGGACAGGGAATGGTAAAAAGGGCCAAACTTTAAAAAAACTACTTAGAAAAGCAACGAGGGGGGCTTCTGTCTTTACTTCAGGCTCCTTCTAATCAACTCCACCGAGTGCTTTTGACACTCAACTATTTGACAACAGATAATTCGGGAAACGCTGCAGTGGATAGACATGTAAAGCCATGGGTAGATTCAAACCTTCCTGTGGTCATGTGGAAAGATATTTTACTGGGCACATGGAAAGGCCCTGACCCCATGCTGGTGGCCAGCAGGGGCTCTGTTTGTGTTTATCCAACAGATGCTGATGCTCCTGTTTGGGCTCCTTCTCGTCTTGTGCGTCCAGTTCGCATGCCCAGAGAGCGAGACAAGATGGGCATTTGTCCAGAACCCATCGATTCTTCAGCCAGCGGGGATTGATGCCCTCTTCTTCCCCTCCATCTTCACGACCAACGCAAACGTGGGCAAGGCTGTCGTCTCTTCTGATGGCATGCTGACCAATACCACAGAGGCCTTCCAACTGGCCCACACGCTCTGTTTTGCTATTGCCTGCCTTAATTTCTCAGCAAATAACCCCTGCATTCTGCTCATGCCCTATTCTTTCTTCATAATTCAACGACCAACAGCTACATGTTGTACGTCAGGCCTTCGTGGCAATGGAAGCTGGAGACCTCTCCTCCTACATTTGGCTCAGTATGATGGCCAGGTAGTCAAAGATGGGTAAGAAGGAGATGTAGCACTAGAAACCTAAGACAGGGGTATCCACTGGCGCCGCTGGTACACCCGATGACAGGTAAGCAGTGAAGTGCATCGTCCTCAACCTAAGACAGGCACTGGTCGAGCCTTTTGGTGTCTAAAGAAGAAGGGGGGAGATGTGGGGTCCCCTGAGGCTAAACAATGCCGGCTCCATCAAGGAAGTGCAAGGCAGCACGTAAATAGCTAAACATCGGGGCCCCTCCAGGCCACAGTGATTAAAGGAAAACAAATAGACAAAGACTACCCCCTATGGAGCTGGTTTGAGGAGGTTGAAAATAAGGAAGTGGGGCTGTATATACGGGCTGAGAGCGCGGGCAATAAAGGCTTCTCCACCATTTCGTCTCCTCGTGATGACCCCCGGCCGTGGTTCAATGCCAGATGAGTAGCCCTCGGAACAGGACCCGACAAGAGCCCATGCGACTGTGACATCCCCATATTTTAACACACCAATTGAGAACTGACAGGAAGGAAAACAGTGGATAAGACGTGGAATTTAGCTGGAGACAACGGGAAAGATTTGGAAATGGGTGATGCTGATGACTGCATACAGTGCACATTTACTCCATGAACTGTACCCCAAAGAGTCAAAAGGGTCAGTTCTGTAGATTACATGTATTCTTAATGCAGACAAAGATGGATCATTTTTCATAAGGAGAAATTACCAGACTTCAGTAGGTAGAAGATGAAGTGTGGAAGTTGGGAGGGTTGGATGATAGCTCACAACCCCAGAGAGTGGGGTTGGAATTCTAGATGGAATTCTAGAGCACTTCACTCTCTTCCTAAAAAACTCGATCATCATCTTGGGCCACCTATCCTTTTGGTAGATGAAAATCCAAGCTCAGCCACTTACGGAAGCCCATAAATGCCACTTAGAGCTTCAGCTAGGCCTCTGAAACCCAGCCCAGGGGTCTTTTCACTTCTTATTGATTCAAGAGTCATCCCTATCAAAGACCCAAACTCCCACTTGGGGCTATGGTGCAGGGTGAGCAGAAAGACACGGAGACAGAGTTAAAGGGAAGAACAAAGGCAGAATGGTCAGCACTGAGCAGCCATCAACCTGGTCAGCCAAAGCCATCGGTACTAACTGGTGACCTCATAGTTAGGTCAGAGAAAAGGGGCCACGTGGAGCTGCTAGGGATGTGCAGACAAGTAAAGGAGGAGGGAAAGCACTCTTAGAGTAGGAGCTGAATGGACAAGATATAGGTTGTGGTTAGCAAGTAACCTTGTTCTTCTTGCTAAGGAGATGTTCATTCTGGGAATAGAATTTGGGTGCAAGTCACCCTGACCTCAGTTGTGTGCTTTCTCATATTAAGGCTTACAGTTCCTGGAGCTGCTTCTCTGGTCTCTGCCATGGCTGCCAGCAGGGAGAGGGCACTGATACTGGCAGGAGCACCATCCGCAATGGCCCTCTGTGCTTCAGTTGGAGTCATTTCTTAAAACATGCCAATTGCAGGGTTAACTCTTCACAGCCGGCTTCGGGCATCAGCAGTGTCCCACACGTACCTCGATTTGGTGATGACAGACACTCCAAGATGAAGATGAAGATGAAAGAAAAGACGATACAGAGGGAGTCATTCTGCTGAATGGCCACAATTGAGAGAATCCAGGGAAACACAAGAGAAGATGAGAGGCCGCTGCAGGCCTGTGGGAGGCTCAGAAAAAAAGCTCCAAGGGGAGTGATCTCAGTAATTCGAGTTAAAGTGGGGATGGAGGAACCCTCCACACAAGGGTGATGGCATCACCGATGGTGGCCGTGCCCTCCTGCAGGCCTGGCACTCATACTTCTTCAGTAATGCTGTGGTCAGGCTCCTGGGGTATGGATGCCACTGGATTTCTCAGGACAAATTTCCCACAGGAGTATCGAAATATTCCCAGAAGGTCACCCATGATCTACTACACCATAAAAATGTGGAGACTGAGTTAAAAATAACAAATCAAAACGTACTTAAATAACTTTCTCAAATAAGACCCAGGTAGCCAGGATGCTGAGACTAATCCTGGAGGTGGTGGCAGCAGCACCGTGGAGTGGCCACCCAAGCCAGTGTAGCCTCTCGGGCCAGGGACCCAGCCGCATTCAGGGTATTTCTACCTCCGTCCTCTGCGCTCCCAGGAGCCGCTGCTTTCTCTAGTTTTTAAGCCAGAAAGTTCTTCAACTTCTCCTCCAAGTTTTAGTTTTCAAAGGAGCTGAAAAATCAGTGGCCAGAAACGGCAGCTTTTCCAGAAAGTCCTGAAGAGCTGATGGCCGTCTGAGCTGCCAGACTCCCCTTGACTGAGAGCCCTGTCTGCTCACAACGTGAGGAGAGGATGGAAAACGGACTGTTTAGCACATCTCCAGGGAGTCAGAGGAAACCACCGTGTGGGGGAAATGGTGTTCCTGTGTGCTGGCGCTGATGGAGGGCTCTGTATCTTACAATGTAATTTGTATTTCTAGCATGTTATAAGTACTTTAATCATGTATTTTCTGGCCATCTAAAACTTTAACTGGTGTATTAAAAAAACCTGCTAGCTTTTCTCGGAAAAGATGAATCAGAAGTTGAGGAAATCCTGCAATCTGACCTTCACAAGCCTTGACCCACGTGTGACGACGTACCACGTGCTCCTCTGCAGCCTCTGGGCCCATCAGGCCCAGCGCAGAGCAACCACTGCTTTGTGGGATCAGGGCAAGGAGAGCGTCAAAGGAAGAGGGTGCAGTGCGCACGGCTGTCCCGGGGCGCTTCCTTCCTTTCCAGAACATGACTCAACCCTAGATGGTTTCTTGTAGGAAGCAAGATTTACTTGATGGCTACAGAGGAGATGCAAAGAAAAAACTGATCTGTGGGGTGGGAGGGCAGACTTCGGGGAAGGACAGAGGGAGGCTGCAGAAGTGGTTTGGATGAGGGGCCTTCACCAGAGCCCAGAGCCCCTCGGGGCAGGCCCTGCGCTCGCCCAGGACAATCCCCCCGATGGTGGACGCCTGCGGCCTCCCATGGTCTTGGATAGGGTCAATTTAGGGGAGGAGCACAGAAAAGAAGCACTTCCTGGAGGCGTCTCTCTGGGTGAGATTGTCCTCTGTTTCTGTTTCAAGGGAAGAGTTCTTTCCAGACGCTTCCCCTGGCTCTGCGGTGCACACTAGACATCAGGCCTGAGGGGCGGGTGTGCTTCTCCGGACTCCAGAATCTCAGGCTTGGAAATGAACTCACACTGTCCATCCTCTCTCCTCACCTGGAGAGCGATTTCTCTTCTGCTCGCAGTGTGCATTTCTGCTCTGTAGTATTCTAAATGAGAGCAGCTTAACGCACAGAAGTTAAAGGGCTGATCCACTCTCACAAGTTATCGCTTATGGGCTCACATCTGTGAGCAAACTGATACAACCGAAAGGTAGGAGCCCGCTGAGCAGAGGTGAGGCCGCGAAGGGTGGGAGGAGGCTGAGGCACAGCGACATGTCTCTGTGAGCACCTCTTTCAGAGAAGCTGCAGTCCGTTTGGGCTCAGCCCAGTCCCAGCAGGACCTTGGAGGAGACGTCGACCCCTCAGACCTCAGTGTGCTCATTTGAAAAGGAAGATACTGCAAAAGCAGGTGCTAGCTTTGTCCCAGCTGCCCCCGCTTATGGTCAGGAACCACAGGCGCAAGGCTCCCAGGAGAACATCCACATTCAGAAGAGGCCTTCGAGGCCCACACAGTAACACCAGCGCGAGTTCTGTTCTGAAGAGGGAAAGACATCGCTAGCAGGTGGACCTCCAGTCTCCTGTAATCGTAATACTATACTAAGCAGACCAGAGTTTGTTGTTTCAATAGACACAGATATGAAACAGATATGCCTCTGCTAAAGTGTTATTAAAATGAGAAATTTCTTCAAATTATTTTTTTAAAGGCAGATATACTTATGATCTTAATGTATTACAGTTTTTTGGAAGACTTTACAGATTGCCTCTGTTTTTATTATAAATGAGTTGAAACATACACCTTTTTTCTTTTTCAAAGTAATCACTTTGCAGCTTGGTATTATTTTAATAAGACTTATGAAAGCCTTGTATGGCTGCCTTCTCACTGCTACTGTACATGAGGCTTAAGTTTTCTACACCAGTATTTTTGTTTATTAGCTGTTGCACCACAGGGAAGGGAGACTGAGGCTGGTGCAGGGGAAGAAGGAGAGAAGCAAAGAGAAGAGAGGGAGGCTGGGAAGGAGCAGGGGAGAGATCTCTTCATTTCTATTTCACAGCTGAATTTCCCAAAAATGAATGTTTCCTCATTTCTTTAGCGATAGTAATTCATGTGTCACACTCATCGTTAATACTGTACATCTGGAAATTTTCTACCGGCACTGAGAGACCCAGAAATGCTACCACTGGTGTGGGTGCTACAGACACCACGGTGAATCTCACCTCCCAGCTGCTCCCTCGAGAATTCAAAGGAAAGAAAACATGGATTTCTGCCTCTCCACTACTGGGCCCCACCAGAATGATAGTCTGATAAAATTCACACAGAATTCACTAGGATTTGCGTCTGTCTTTCTCCGTGTCTTTCTTCCTAATTAAAACAGTAATGATACAGTATCACACGGCCCCTTGACAATTTTATATAATGAGTCATGTGATGAACCTAAAATGTACATAAAATTCAATGACCATCAGGAAACCTCCTAAGTTTTAGTGACAAACCATCTGTCATCATCATGTACTGCAGCTCAACCTACTTGCAAACGCTCTGTCTGCACAATCTCCACGAGCAGCATTCCACACTAGGAGCTTGGACCCACAAAGGCATCACGGGAGAGACTGTTGCTGGGGGGAGGACACAAAAAAGAGATGGCAACACAATGGTAGCTTTTGCTTTAAACAGAACCTGGAGACATGGCGGGTTTCTGATAACCATATTTCATTTCTTGTATGCTGCTATCTGACATACCTGGGTTGTTCCCATCCTGTCCCAAGGTCACTGACCTCCTCTGTGCTGACAGCGAAGACTCCTTTAGACAAGGACAGCAGGATGTGAGCGCTTCCCACATGTGGCACATCAAGCATCTCAATCTGCTGTATCGCTCTTCACAATCACCAAGCCAGAGGAAGAGTTTGGACCCGGCAAACATGTTCGTATCCTCCTTCTATGCAAATGTGTGTGGGCACGTGTATAGACACGCCTGTGTGCACACAGTACCATGTATCCACACATCCTATTTGTTCCATCCCCAGTCTCCTCTCACACCCTTCATACACACCTGCACCCATTTTGCAGAACTACATCAGCAATGCCATCTCTGGGACGGGTACGTACAGTACAATCGGCTCAGCAATCCAGTGAATCACAGCTTTCCCTTTGCTATGAAGGAAAATTGTGTTGTCACCTGGCTGCTTCTTGCTGGCAGGGGGCACAAGCTTCCCCTCAGCTCTCTGAGATCAGCTGGTCGCCTCAGAGATTTTCTCTCACACTAGCTCATGCCCCTGACACAAAGCCCTCACCGCTGTGCCACGCGTCACATGAGTTTCCACACTGACACGCCATCTTGCCAACCCCCAGCTGCCCCTGGGCTGGCAACATCACACCCGACAGGCACTGTAGAAGGCCTCCCGTCCCCACTTTCTCTCCCACATGGGCCGAAAGTGCACTGCAGGCAATGCTGCCTGCCATTGACGGAAAACTGAAATAGCCTGTGTAGAAAATCCCCTGCAACTATCTGCTGTGAGCTGGGCTTTCAACACACTGCTTCAGCCAGAGTATCAGCCCAGACACGTTTTCTGAAGATCTAGACTAGTCAGTTAAAACCCACACAGTTGTTTGCATGAGTACTCAGTTTTAGATTTATCCAAATTGTGAGCTTATGGAGACCTTACTCCCTGCTGTTCTGCCAAACTGCCACTGCCTGGAGATTTCTAAACCATAAAGTTGTCACCTCTACTTGCTCCTCCTGATGTCAGCTGATTTGATTCCCCATACTTTCGTTGCATGTCTTTTATAAATAGTGGACCCTCTGCACAGTAGAAGGTAGAGAGAGAAGACAAAACAGATGGCTAGAGCAGAGTGTAACAGATACTGTCACAGGGGTTTTGGAAGGCATTTGAGTCCTGCATGGAAGGTTCTAGAAGGACTTCTCAGAGCCAGGAAAGAGGGGGACTCGATCCTCAAGGACTAGCTAGCTACTTAGAGCAAAGGATAATACATGATGAGAAAGGGTCTGTGTGGAAGATTTGCCAGGCTTGATTGACACGGAGGGGTCCTTGCACCTGCGTGAATTGACCGTGTTGCCAGTTTCTTAAGACATTTAACATGGGGTTTAACATGAATGCTACTTTCAGCACTGAGTTTAATACCACAGAGCAATTTCACTTCTAGGTATATATTTAAAAGAATAACCTTTGTCCACATCCAAATTTTACATTATATTCATAGCATCATTACTTATAGTAGTCAAAAAGTAGAAATACTTAGTATGTCAAAGGCTCATGAATGGATATACCACATAGTCAAAGGAGTGACAATGATAAACTTTGAACAACACTTCAAAGGAGTCAACACAGATAAACTTTGAAATATTATCCTTTGAAAGGATAATTATTCTTTGATAATTATCAAATATTATCATTTGAAAGGATAATTATTCTTTGATAATCTATTCTAGATTATTCTTTGAAAGGTTCAGAATAGGTAAGTCCTTAAGATAAAGTAGGTCAGTGGTTTCCGGGGCTGGAGCGAAGGGAATCATGAGGTTGGCAGCTAACTGGTACAGGGGTGCTTTTGAAGTCAATAAGCCTTTCACAGGATTTTTAGAGTTGTGGTAGATGCAAATACAAGAGGTGATTAAACTATGAGAAAGTTTCAAAAACTTATTACAGTAAAAGACACACTGCCAGTAACTCCCCTAAAAATGCTCCTTCCTCTCTTATTGTGAACACACTGATCTCATGTTCTCACCAGAGTTCAGGAAGTCCTTTCCTGGGGGTGTCTTTACAACAGATGATCAAAAATACAGCGAGTGCTGCTGAAAACCATCTAACAGAACAGCCGGGTCCTAAAAAGATGACAGTGTGTCCTCACGCACCCCGCTGGCTGGGTCTCCTCCCACTGAACAGCTGGCTTTTCTACAGTCAGAATTACCAGGAAAAGTCATCTGTGTCGATTCAGGACATCAAGGCAGCTACCACAGTGCAACCGAAGACACACCAGAGAGAGGGCTTCCCAGAACTGCTTAGAAGGGGCAAGAAGAATGGGCTAAGTGTGCTGCAAAGAAAAGGAGAGAATTTGGAGGGAAGTTAGCAGAATGAGCGTTTACTATATTTTTTGAGTAACTGAAATGTCCACTGCACAGTGTGGTCACACTGTGCTGTGTTGTGCACAGTGTCAGGGTGATAGCGGGAAGATAGCAGAACTGGTCTCCAAGAAACTCAACAGAGTCTGATCAGTTTTACTTACATGGCAAAAACAGTAGCATTTAATTTCTTCTTCTAATAAGGAGTATGGAGCTTCTACTCTTGCATGGAGAGTGTACGTCCTACACATGCCACATCACAGATGTCTGGCACACGCATGAAAGAGGCTGACATGGCAAGACCAACACACTAATAGAAGCTATCGCTTTTTTTAAAGTAGTGATCTTCTGATGGAATTTCAAATAACTTTTTTTTTTTTTTTTTTGAGACAGGGTCTCACTTTGTAGTTCAGGCTGGCCGTGAGCTCAGCCTCAAACTCACATCACAGCAATCCTCCTGCCTCTGCCTCCAGAGTGCTGGGATGACAGGCGTGAGCCACCACGCCTGGCACTGTGGTATGTGGTACTGATTGCTGCTGGCGTGAGTCTCCACACCCAGTATTGTATGTGGTTACCAGGGATCAAACCCGGGTCCTAGTGCTTGCAAGACAGGTGCTTGAACCACTAAGCTAAATCCCTGGCCCCCAAATAACTTTATTTTTAATAGTTTTTGTATTTCCAAAATGTTATACAACATTTGTATTATGATGATGATTAGAAAAACTTGTATTTTAATAGTTTAATACACTAAAAGCTGTGTAATTTTCTTCAAAATCTCTCTTTTAGGATCAGACTTTGTAATGAAATTGTGGGTGGGTATTTCAATCTCAAGGCCAACCAAACCAAATTCATTATTACCACAAATTAATTTGAGAATATAATCTGTACAACTGTCATGGTACTTATTATAGAAACAGGATCATTTTAAAGACAGGCTTCCTCTTTATGTAGAATTTCTGCATTTGTTTTAGGGAAGGAGGCTCCTGATAATATTTTTCAAATACTAGTTGATGATTTCAAAACTCTTTCTTTTTCCTACAGCCAACTATCTTTTGAAAGTCTCTTATCATCTGCCATCAATAAAAACAAATCTTATCTTAAAACGTGTTTTTTAAAATAAATGTCATTGTGGAACTCCACCTATTTTCTTATGAGAGAAATCAAAACCATGAAAGCTTTGGTTCATATCCACATTCCTCAGGGCCAGACTCTACTGTTGTGTGGTGTTTGTGCAGAAGGGCTGCCAGGAGTGTCTAAGAAGAGAGTGAACCGAGAACTTAGCAACATTAATTTAATAAGTAATTTTATTATCTCAATTCCTTTTTTTTTTTTTTAAATTCTCTATTGTCCCCAGTACTTGGGAGCCTGAGGCAGGCAGTTTGCCACAAGTTCAAGGCTAGCCTGGGTCACACAGGGAGTCCAAGGACAGCCCCAACTACATAGTGAGACCCTGGCTAGAAAAGAAAAGGAGAGGAAAAACTTCTCTATTTTCTTTTTTTCTAAAATTATCTTTATTGGTACATTATGAATACACATCATAATCGCATTCAACATAAAGAGTTTGTACCAGAATATGACAAGACTTGATTCTCAATTTTTCCCTTCTCCCTCCCGCCCTGCAACCCCCACTCCCTATATACACAATCATTGTTTTCTTTTTCCTTTATTATTACCACATTCGTTTTCCCCTTGTTATTTACCCTTATACTCTTTCCTTTTAAATATTTTCTACTTCACAGTATCAACTATACACACTACAACTCACTTACAACTTCATTTTCTCATACCAGAGAATAGATACGATATTTACACATCTGTGACCTGTTTACTTCACTTATGAGGACATTCTCAAGGTACATCCTTCAATTCCATTATTTTCTGTTTTATGAAAGAAAAATTTATTATATATTTGATACTAGTGCTTTTCAGACTGAATGCATGTATAAATTTTCTGGGAATCTGGATAAAATGTAGATTCCAATGTAGTGAACTTGGGTAGACTTAGTATTCTATACTTTTAATAAGTACATGTGTATGTGTGCACACATATCTCATAATGCCACATAAATTACAGTACATACACTGACTCCCAGAAAGGAAAGGGGAGACTGGGGAACGTGACTTGCAGGGTGACAGGGAGCGAAGAGTCTGTTATAGTTTTTCACAAGTCTGGCAAAAGGGAGTCCAGGCACCTGCATAACCAACATGTCCTAACAAAATGGAGGGGTGAGACTAGATCATACCAAAAGGCAGAATTTCAATGTCTTATGAAGAGCTCATATTATTAGATTTAACTTTATCATTTCTTTAATTTTGATATATTCATATATTTTTGGTATACATTATGATGGCATGCATCACTGAGAATTTGTACCTGGACATGCCGATCCAGACATCAGATGGCCACATTCCAGCCCATCTTGACCTAGGAGAACCTGTGCTTACCCTTACTGTCAATGCAAAAAAGACTGTTTTAAACTGCTCTTTTATTAATAAATATACCTTAATAATAAGTACACAGGCAAAAAGAGAGATCAATGATAAATGGGTTCCTGGAGCCATGAAACATTTCTACGAGAATTTTCCGATTTCTGCACATAGTATACTGACGAGGAGTTTTAGCAATGTCTGTCTCTGTCAGGCGGACAGCTGTGCTGGCAGAGGGCAGCAGCTGCCGCTGCTTCTGCTCGACACACAGAGCGGCTCACATCTGCCAACATCAGCCCTGCAACCTCCCCGGTCAGCAGCGCGCCAGACTCCCCCGAAACCGAATAGAGGTGCCAGTGTAGAGGGCAGCGCTCCACCTCCTCTATAACATATCATGCCAGAGAGGAAACTGTCCAGAAAGGGGTTCATCAAGGCAAGACCTCACATGTAGGTGAAATTCAGTGTCTAACCTAATCCAACAGAAAGGTATCAATGTAATTGTTAATCATAACAACAACTGTTGCTGGGAGTGGGGGCTCACACCTGTAATCCCAGCACTCGGGAGGCAGCGGCAGGAGGATTGCTGTGAGTTTGAGGATGGCCTGCACTACATAATGAGCTCAGGACCAGCCTGAACTACAAAGTGAGACCCTGTCTCAAAATAATAATAATAATAATAGCAGCAACTGCTTATGTATTTCCTAGTGCTGTCCTGACATCTTTTCTATGCTTATGTGCATCCCTTTCACATTTATAAGCGGATTTACTAAGTATTCCCATATACAAATGAGGAAGTTGTAGACTGCCACATCACAGAGTCCACATGTAATGGACCAGCCGGTTCCAGGTGTCATGGTCTCGCAATGTGTCCCACGTAATAACAAGCCATTGATGTGCTGAAGTAAAATAACTTCCAAAGCCAAGGGACTGGGTAAAGAGAAGCGACATGCCTGCGTCCCTGCTCCCTTGGTGAAGTTCGCAGGTCCTAGCAACACGGGAGTGGTACTACCTCCAGAGCTGCCACAGTTCTCAACAAAGACCTATTAGTTTAAAAAGATTTAGGAGCCATCAGCTCCTGTGTCAAACTGACCCCACAGAAGACACAGCAGCCCCTCAAGTTCCCTAATCCGAAAGGCTGAACAGAACGACATCCAATGGTCTCATTCGCATTGTATGATTTCTACTAGGCCAAGCCATTCTGTGCTGCTCTTT
Organism: Petromus typicus; assembly: GCA_004026965.1. Lineage (NCBI taxonomy): Eukaryota > Metazoa > Chordata > Mammalia > Rodentia > Petromuridae > Petromus > Petromus typicus. The sequence continues at coordinate 13,399 of PVIR01024815.1, read as the reverse complement.
GCTTTCTCTCCCTTCCCTATGAGCCTAGCTCAGATTGAAAGCCACCGGCGGTCACTCGACTGTGACAGTGCACTTATAAGATAGGAACTTTCCTGGAAGGATGCTCCTTACAACGAGGCTGGATCCAGCTGCCATGCACTGTCTACACTGCACATTTAAACAGGGTAGAAACACTGACCGTGTCCTTGGATACTGTAGCTGCAGGGACTAGTTATTGCTTGGTGTTTCAAATCAAACTAGAAGGCTATTTCCTACTTGGTCCTCTGTTTCCAGGACACATTTCCTTAGGCAAAGTTGGAATCCTTTTGCAACAAGTCTGTTCTTTAATAAGAACTCCTGAGTGAGCCAGGACTGTTGCCCGTCCTTTCCATCTCTGGATAACAGCAATACCTCTTTTTTATTTTAATCAAGATGCAAGTGAGCTTTATGGGCTCTCAGAACAGAAGGACAATTTGCAAAACTCATGAAGTGGTAGCAAATCCAGCCTTATCTATCAGAAGTTTCTACAAGAATTTACTTCTGTACCTCAAACATCAAGGGGTGCATTTCAGTGTAAGGTGGACGCTATGTTTGGAGCTATGCAGTGAACATGTAGAGCGAAAGGGAATTTAAAGACTGTAAAACTTTAAGCATTAAACCAAAGCATATAGTTAGTGCAAATTTGAGCAGAGAAGCCAGGCAAAGATGTTTTCATTAGAAAAGACAATGTACAGAATATTTAAAAATTCATTCTTTGTTTACAAATATTTATTAAACATTTACTTAGCCTCCACTATCTCATTTTATTTATTTAATTAGTTTTTTGTGGTTCTTCCTTTCTTTCTTTCTTTCTTTCTTTCTTTAGTTTTATTTTGAGACAGGGTCTTACTTTGTAGTTCAGGCTGGTCCTGAACTCAGCCTTAAACTCTGCAATTCTCCTGCCTCTGCCTCTCAAGTGCTGGGTTTACAAGCGTGAACCACCATGCCTGGCACTGTTTCATGTGGTACTGACTGCTGGTGGGTGTGAGTCACCATGCCTGGCTTTGTTGTATGTGGTTACCAGGGATGGAACTCAGGCCATTGGAGTTGCAAGGCAAGTGCTGGAACCACTGAGCTAAATCCCTAGCCCTCTACTATCCTATTTTAATAAGCCTCATTAACAAAATAAATTCAAGTAAGACCTAGACGAAGTTGAAGGACTTTGCCTTGGGTATTTCTGGAAGAAGAGTTTCTCCAGGCTTTAGCTGAAGCAAAGATCCACGTCAAAAGTGGGCCTAGTGAATGAGAAACATGAAGCCAGAGCAGGACAGGAGGTTAGGCGCCAGATGACATCTGGCCTTGGAGACATTGAAAGGATTTTGACCTTGACTCTGAAAGGGGAACCGACAACAAGGATCTTGTCAGACTAGTGACACTGGCTCGCACATTTCTCCTCTACTGCTCTGGCTGACGCGGACAGGAAAAAACGAGCATGGAGGCTTGCAAAAATCCACACAGGAGGAGAAGGTAATTCACAATGGGTGAGAGCAGGAAGCAGAACAGGACCAACTGGATTCTGGATACATCCTGAAGTTAGTCGTTGCTGAATTAAATGAGAAGTATAAGAAAAAGAGAGAAGCTGAACGATTCCAGGATGTAGGCTTTGTAGCATTTTGAAGAATAGAATTTCCTCAGTTAAGAGGGAGAAGGCTGCAGGTGAGAAGATGGTAATTTTAGGAATTTAAATTTCAGATGTTCTTTGGAAATTTCAAAGATGTCAAGAACACAGTTGGGTAATGGAGCTCATTTAAATAAAAAATCACAACTTCTGGCCACCACATAAAACATCTACTACATAAAGTACAAGACAACTCACAGAGGAACTGCTGTGAGCTGGGAAACTGCTGGGGGCAGAGTTCAAAACTGAGGAGATGTGTCCCAAGCAACATGGCAATCTGACCGACAGACGATGCACAAACAGAAACCCACTAATCGGGGCCCTTTATGTCAGAAATAAATTTCATTCAAAATGAACACGAGTAATGCACATGGAATGATTTTGCTCTCACAAACAACAAGGATAAAACCTCTCGGAGAGCTCTCTGTACAGGACCCCCACTCTCCGCTTGTCACCACTTCCCGACCCTGCTGACTTTCTGAAGCGATCTGTCAGTGACGCAGTCCGTCAGCTGTCCATCAGTCTGTGTTCACAGCTTACCCGGTGGAAACTTCCTATTTATGATCTTTCAACATGAGCTGGAGTCAGAGTTCAACTGCACAGACGCAGAACCAACACCACACAACCAACTCGGTTTCACCGACTGCGTGTGTCTCAGCTTCCAGCAGCAGGGCTGACAGAACAAGGCAAAGGGCTGCCTACCTTGTACAAGCACCATCGGAGCTTTCGGGGGGCAGCTGAGGAAAGCTGGTATGAGGGAGAAGCCACTGGGCGGGAAAGGCATTCCCGACATCCCTAGGAACAGTTGGTCTATTCTGAGAGGCAACGCTGTTAGCTTCGCTTTCCCATCCAAGAGTGTGGATAGTGACAAAAGCGTGCTCTGGGCCAGGCTGACCGAGGTGTACATCCTAGCTCAGTGCCAAGCCTCCCTGTGCCACGCCACCTCTGTCTGCGAGAAAAGGGTGATCAACAGTGGGCATGCACAAGGGTTGTCAAGAGCGGTGAACGGATTACCACTCCTGAAGTCATTTAGAGATGTGCTTGGCGCATACGAAGGCCTGAGAAAGAACTGAGGAAATACATAAAATGCAGAGCTTTCTCCTTTAAAGTATATCATCTTCCCCACTTACTCCTGCCATTTGTGCATGTTTTCTATATTTTCACAGTTTTGGCAACTGCTGAATAGCTGTGAGTTTTATTCCTGTTCTGTACTCACTTCTCTCTGCCGCTCACCTCTGAGGTAGTCTCGGAGGCATGCCGGTCCCCCTGCCTGCCTTCCAGAGACTGCCTGCAACATGCCTGGTTGTGTTCCAAGGTCCCCACAGCTAGCCAAGTACGGTTTAGTGTTATTTTTCATCACCTTGACATCAGTGAGAAATATCACCAAATTAATGCAAAAAAGATGTTCAATAGGATTTCATGAATAACTCAAAGCCCACTGCAAATACAGGATTTTCTGTGGTGTTCTGAACTGATGGAAATCTGCCTAGGGATTTCTGGTAATTCATAAACCAATTTCAGCTGATCAATTCAAAGTTTCGTTTTCTAACATCCTGGCAAGTTAGAAGGAAGGTAGAATCCTTTCCAGGCAAACAATTCAATTATCACTGACAACTAACAACTCCACTGCAGGCAATAGCAAAAGTCTCTCGGGAGAATCGGCCGAGGCAGCTAATGTCCCAAAGCCCTTGACTTAGGTTCAGCCAGCACCGAGGACGGAACTGTCCCCTTCCTGACGCTCCTCCCCTGACTCCAACTCCCACACGCTCTGCAGCCGTGTCCCCTCTCTGGAGGCCCCTTCCTGCCTGCAGGGTCCCCCCACATGTGCTTCCTGCAGGCTGCCAGTCCGCATCAGCAAGGGCTTTCCCGTGAGTCTTCCTTTCCTCTGCTTGGCAGTCTGAGCTTCAGAGTCTGATGGAACATTTTTATCTCTCAGTGTATAAGTGACGTCTAAAACAAAGCATTTGAGTCTCAGAAAAAAGAATTTTGAGAAAAATTTGTATTGAGGAATATTTCATTTTCATGTTTTACTGTGTTTTCCACTCAGGTTTTCCCTTCCTCCCTTTTGGTACGTTTGTCTGAAGGAGCTGTTGCCAGAGCACCGATAGCCTCCAAAAATTCTGGCTCATTTTAAATTTCCTCAAACGAATATTTGCAGCACAAACTTACTAGACTAAAACTTTCTCTAAATCAATTTCTTTAGTCTGTTTAGGCCTTTTGGGTTGGAGAGGTTTGTCTGTAGCAATTTCTTCTGGTCCTGAGAGATTATTTGAGTTGAATGGCTGTGCTTCCATTCACTAAGAATCTTTCAACCTGAAATCTAGTCTTCCTATAACTTAACCTCTTGGTGGCCTATGTCCCAAGCAAACCCCCAACCTTTTTCATCACTTAGCTAGGAGCTTGCCTTGTCCCTGATTTCTCTCCTCCTTTTCTGGGTACCTTTTATGAGGCTTAATTCAGTTCCCTCGAATAACAACACTTCTCTTTCTTGGCACTCAATAACAGGATCCCAGACCCTTAGCTCACCGCATGAATCAGAAGGTTACATAACTTCCTGTGTGCCTTAGTCTTCTCATCTACAAAATAGGACAACAGTATCTGTTTCAAGATTAAGTTACATACTGATTTCACATTTATTAAGTCAATAGTTACTTATATGGTTAGTATAATAGTTAATAGTTACTAACATGAAATATATCTAAGAGTTAATGTTTGTAAGTACTCTTTATTTAAGTATATTTTATTAACTCCCATGATTTTAATAATTGTCCTGATGCTAATGATTTTCCAGGTCCACTTTCCAACCAGGATCCTTCTAGAACCTACATCTCTGCTCTAGTTTGGGTGTCAAATGTCCCCAGAAGGCCCAGCATCAAAGGTTTAGCCCCACAGTGGTGCGTGGGGAGGTGGAACCTCACAGGAGACCCCAGGTCAGCGAAGGCAGAGGCGTGCCTTCAACAGTCTGTGAGATGTCAGCCCCTTCCTCTTCTCCTTTAGTTCTGGGCCGAGGTGAGCACTTGACTCCCTGCCATTACCATCGGCACATCCACCAGAGGCCGGAGAGCAGTTTTTCCTCCCCAGCATGGACTAATGCCTCCACAACCACGGGCCAAATGCATTTCTGCTCCTGAACGCTGCACAGTTCACACCGGCATCGCCAGCAGTATGTCTGTTTACATCCCGGCTGTCCTGAGCATTACTCGGGCAGTTGATCCTTATGCTGAAAAAATACAATAAAATTGCCATTTTTCTATTTTCAGTTATACTGCTTTATAAAAATTAACCAATTATACAGAATTTTTGGTGATCCTGTGTTCAAAGGTTTACGATCACCTTCTAGTGACAGAAAGCGAACATAAGTCCTCACAGGACCGACGTCGGCTCTCAGAGTCCTCACATCCTCCCCAACTCAGGAGCTCACCCACCCAGTTCCATAGCCAGGACCCAGACCTTGACATCTGCCTCACACTACGCACCTTCCGGCCCACTTACTTTATTTTCTAGAACACTTTGGGCTGTCTTGATGTCTTCAGTCTTTCCCAGTTCTGTCTAACCTCCTGATCACAGCCAGAGTTTTCTTTCTAAGATGTAGTTAGATATTGCTGCCAATGGAAATCTTTCTTTTATGTTCCCACTAGGACCATAGTCATTGTCATTAGTCAGTGAACTTTCAAATGCCGTTAGGGGTCCTTTTCTCTGTTTGTTCCAGCCAACTTTCATCGACCTTTTGTGATTAATCATGTGGAAATGACTTACTTTGATGGGTACACCATATCGGGTCAAAATTCAGCCTCAATACATATAATCCCATCCCTAATCACCACAGTCATCTAGCTAACTCTGTGTCCTTCTAGAACCTGGGAAAGCACTGGACTAAACATTACAACACCTAGGGATTTCGTATCAGCTCAACTTTACAGACTGATTTTACAAGTGACTGTATACTTCCAATCCTGTTTTCCTCTGATAGAAGTGTGCCATCATTCAAAATACTTAAGCTGTTGCACGCCAGACTCTGCGCTGGCTGTAGGGAGACAGCAGAACAGACGATGCACCTGGCTTTGTTGAGTGTTACACTGGATGGGAAGCTTGTATTGAGCTAGTACATTTCCCACAATTCTGTACTGTGTGAAATGAGCCCTGTCCTCTGCTGCAGTTTCTCCTCCTGCATGTGCTTTTTTTAGCTCACATCACTGTCCTGATTTTAGGATGAAGAGATCAAAAAAAGGGAGGCAAAGAAGGGAAGAAACCCACTCGGGGATACTCCTAATCGGATGGCAGCTACAGGCAGTGCAGTAATAGTCACTGACGTGACTCTCCGAGACAGGCTGGAAGAGACATCAACATCACCACGTCAGCAGGTGTGACGGCTGGACACACCCGACCGTGCTGTGGGGACATTAGCTCCCCACACCTCCAGACTGTTTTCATATGTGCTGAAGCTGCAGGTGAAACTCAAGTTGGAACAAGGCAACTGACAAGACCTGAATAAGATCAACTAAACTGCGCGGAGTAGAGCTTATCTGCCGTCCTCTCCACAGGACCGACCAGAGATCTGGGGGAAGATGACCACCCAGAAGTATGTGGAACAAACTGACAGATCTCCACTAAGTCAATGAATTGAGATGCAAACTTACAACAGGTTCCTTATGTTCTGAAACACCACAGACTACATGGGCAGAGAGGAGAGAACACATGGTTTTCTTTGTGAAATATCAGATACAAAACTCCTGGTTAGATGATGAAAAGGCAATTTCTTTCTTTGTAACTATTGGTCACATTCAGAAGTACATATGGTAGTGATAGGACAGTGATGCAAATTCCTAACTGTATCAAGAACAAGTTGCACAGAAATATACAATAGCTGACGTTTCCTTGTGACCAGCACTTGACACATATTCCATGCACACCCCAATCACAAGGTTTTTAATACCAGGCTACGTGGACATAGCTACGAAATCCCGGGACAGGAAAGGCCATCCACAGGAAGTAGGCATCAGCTTCACACTGGCCAATCCAGAATGGACTCAGAAACTCACGTTCATTCTTTCAAGCCAAAAATAAAATGTTAAGGGTAAACATTTGTTGACAACAATAGTAACAGGCTTTATACAGTTTCTTTTCTTTTTTTCTTTTTTTTTTTTTTTTGGCACACAATGACTTCCTATTTCATGGGCACATAAAATAGCACATAAAATGGTTAAAAGAGTCTCTTGGACATCAAATAACTCATACTAAACACACTGATGAGTTAAGTGTAAATAAATGAGAAACACATGGATAAAATTTTCCTTACATTCATAAAGCTTTAAACATTAAGAGAAAAAGAAACCAACAAAACACATCTGGGGTTTGCCCACTGAAAAAGTTATTTTCAGTTTGGATATTAAAACAAATTACAATTCAATATGTCCAACTTGAGCAGAAACTCTTGATTAAATCGCATCTGTCAGATAATGCCTGGGAAGATAGTATAGACAGTTATGAGAAGACATCTCTGACTTTGCATGGGGAAAATTCTTCAACAAGCATTTAAACGCAATAGGTCTGTTTTCTTTTTGTTATTTTTAGCAAGTCCTTTAAAAACCATACCTGCTCTCTGCTTTGAAAAACGAATGCAGGGAAGGAGGATCATTTTAGAAAATGAAATTGCTGCTACCTTTTTCATATCTGCTGAAACCAAATCACTGTTTAGAGGTAAGTAAATAAAAGGGGTATTTGCTTCACTTAAGCTTGTTGAACAAAGCTGAACAAAAAATCAGTATTAGGAGATGGTGGGTAGGTCCTGTACTCAGTACATACAAGGTCTGGTTCATCCCTAGTCCCAAGAAAACAAAGCAAAATTAAATTTTAACAACCCCAAGTCAACTGGTAAATATGGTAGAAACGTGCGTTGGTTAACTCACACCATTCACGTGGAGCCAGACTGACTTTTGCTTCTTATACATCACCTACACATTGACATAGCAAAACTGGTTTTTAGAAAACTGGCCCTGGGCTATGGGGCATCCTTTAAAAACCTCTTGTGTAGTTTTGGTTCCTAGACGTGGCAAGGGGCGATTTCCACTGAGCTCAGACAGTCCTCCTGTCTGAGCCGCCATGAAAAAGGATGGCTGCTGCTGTCTGAGCCGCCATGAGAAAAGATGGCAGCTGCTGTCTGAGCTGCCATGAAAAAAGATGGCAGCTGCTGTCTGAGCCGCCATGAAAAAAGATGGCAGATGCTGCAGCGCTGGTGGTGTTTCTTCTCCAGATGGGACTAGGGAGTGAGTGAGTGACTCAACCCTGGACCTCCGAGAACCTCCGGCCCAGGCTGCTCAGTTGGGAGTCACGGCCTTTTCAAAGGACAGGGTGTGGGAGACTGGTCTAAGCCTCATCCCTCGAGTTGAATATCTTCACTTCAGTCCTAGACCGTGCTATCCTGAATTCCAGAAATTCTCTAAATCTGCCCAGTTAACTACGCTCTGCCAATCTGAACCATGCTCTGTGTCACATTTCACAAACCCAGTTCTTCCTTGAGGGTTCCCTGAGTTTCCTGTAACCCACTTGAAATGGAAAAATGACTGAATAACCAGGGTAAGTGTTGCCGTTAGTCATGATATTTCAAACTGAATAGATTAAGAAATAATGCATTAGTAAAGCAAAGTTCTGGGTGTATCTACGATGACTGAGGTCTAGTTAGCAAATTAAAGGAAAACCACCGTGGATGTGGTGGGACTAACCAAAAAGTCGGCAGCCTGAATGGAATGCAAAGGCAACAGGAAGGGAGAATCCCCTCTCTGAAAGGGCACCAGTCTTCACCGCTGCCTCCGACATTGGTGTGTAGTTCCCTCGGCCTTCTACCAACTCATGACTCTGGTGAGTCTCCTTTTCGATCCGTATGGGTGCTGTACACTTGATCCCTCTGGTCTGTGGCTTCTATATTCTTGGGTTGAGCAACTTTTTGACCCTCTGACTCCTCCTGGCACAGAGTGCCATTGTGGATTCTTCCACCTCTGAGCTTGCAGACGGCATTGCCACCTCTCCTGCCTCCAGTCCCACAGATGGCCACTGGAGAAGCTCCATCCTTGGACATGGTAAGACTTTCTCATAAAACGCCTTGCATACACATATTTCCCATGGATCCCCTTCTCCTAGAGAACTCCAACTAGTGCAGGTAGACCGGAGATGCCCAGGAGCTGAGAACAACACCTACATGGCCAGCTGCCATGGGGAGCATTGGTGAAGACTGGTGCCCTTTCAGAGAGGGGATTCTCCCTTCCTGTTGCCTTTGCATTCCATTCAGGCTACAGATTGGGATCAGATACCAACAACAAATGCCAGAGCAGATTACTCAGAGGGCAGAAGCCCTTCAGAACCCGAGGGGCTACATTCTAAGAGTGACTAACTGAAAATAGTCCCAGGGAAAGAAGAGAGCAAAGGCTGATGAATAATCAAGCCATCTGGAAAGCAGGGCTCACTGTCACCCTGTCCTGGCTGTACTCGAGGAGCAGTGCGATGTCACCTCTGGTGGCTATGCCCCACCTCTGTCCTCTGGATGATTTTCTACTTCTTCCCCACCCCAAATCAATTTTCACAGAACAGTGGAAGATGATTCTGCTAATGAAACAGTGGTATCAGACTGTCACTGTCTTTGTCTTTGTCTTCACAGAGACAAATGACATTAGAAGTGTGATCATGAATTACTCCTGTATAGACATCAAAGGATTCTCAGCACTGACATTGCCAAAAATGGTCCTATGCATCAAGAGCTAAGGATTCTGAGGAAGATGGAAAATATAGTACCTAGAATAAGGCTACTCATGTTTTGTTGTTGTTGTTGTTGTTGTTGTTGTTGTTGTTGTTGTTTGGTGAAATGGGCCAAAAGATCATCCAGCATAAACTTCAGATGCATGTTTTATTGTCCTTGTCATAGATCTGTTTGATCTAGGAATTCCAAGTTCTGACACAGGACCTGTAGGTATACTCTTGCCTTTAAAGGATGCAGTCAAAGACCACCTGCCTTACATTCACCCTCAGGAAAAGGGAAACACGTGGGTCCTAAGTTCAGGATGGTAATAGAAGTAGGGAACATGATTCTTTGCCCAGAACATTTCATAGTCTTCTGGATGTCCCCAAATGACCCAGCATACAATGTGAAGAAGACATCCCTTCACTTCTGCCTGGGGGTGTGCACAGGCCCCAGGCCCTTCTTGGATGGTGTGCTGTCCAGATGTGAACAGCTGCCTGTTTCCCAGTGACTCCTGACACCGCTGCCCTGTCCCTGGTGTCTTCAAAATGAGAAAGGGAAAGCCCTCCAAAGAGTGCAACACAAAGAAATGGAAGAGGGGAAAAATCTAAGACCTGATTTCTTCCAACACATTGTACATTAAGTGAGGGACAGAAATTTGTCCAAAAGAATCTGCATTTGACAAGTCGTAAACTTCCTATGTTTATACATGCAATTCACAGTTACTTTATAGACTTCATAGTGGGCTGTGAACAAACCACAAGGCTAAGCAATACCTACAAAAACTCTAGTCTATTATCAGAAACAACTAGCCCACACTAATACTTTCATGTGTAAATGCTGGTGAATCATGCAATTCATGCTGATAATTTTCAAGTTAATAAGATAAAGAGTTTGGGAGCTAATCCTCTCATCCCAACTCCATGACACTGTTAGAGACTATTAAACAACTCAGGCCATGTACTAAGTTTTACCAAATGTTCAGTTAGATTCCATAAGGTAAATAAAAGCAATAAATATCAAAGATGCAGTCTGTCCTAAATCAATGCCAGAAGTTAGCAGAGAATTTCAGGTAATCTTCAACCATCTATTTACTAAACAGAAACTAATATTTTATATTTTAACACTCTTTGTGCTCTGGCTTTCAAGAACCTGTAAAAGTATAACCCTCAATTTTCTCCTGTATGAGTTTCTGCCAATACTTTTTTCCCATTCCTTGCAAATATGAGGGCCTTGGAGGAAGGTAAAGACCGGAAACTCTTTCTGCAAGCTTTTGCTCTAGTGTAATAAATACCAACCTTCACAAATCATCAAGCATAAAACTGTTCCCTGTGTGTTCTGGAGAGAGGATCCAGGCAGAATTTTACTCCATTTGTCTCCAAGAAATTGGCAGTAGTTTGGTGGGAGGAAACTGTGAGTGTGAAGAGCTGGGGTGCTCTAGACTTCCTCTTGCCCACTGGTGAACCCTCAGAAAGCAGCTTCCTCATTTGCACCAATTTATACACCTGCTCCTAGCACCCATCTGATAACATTCCCTGGACATTACATTCACCAGTGATGATTTGGGGAAAGGGCAGCTCATGAAACAGTCTGGACCTCGTGAATCCTTCTAGTCTGAAGCTCAAAAAATTGGTAATTGGTTTTTGTTTTATTTTGTAGCTTATTTTCAAGTCTCCAAACTGTTGTTTCATTTTTGCCATTTTAATTTTTCTCATATTCCAGAGCTTGGTGGTAAGAAATCACATCATTTCTGTCTTCATCTAAAATATCACCTCCTCAATGACCCAAATATGTTTTGCAACACAACAAAATCCTACTTTTATTGCACCGTGCTTGTCACTGTGGGTTCCTGCAGAGAGCATGCTGTTCAGCCTTACACACGAGGAAGAGCTTCCACCACAGAAGGAAGAGGCGAACTCCAGGCCTCACACTACTGAAATGTGTACTATCATCCTGGAAATTGCAAAATTCAGATGCATGACTCCAATCAACGTCAAGCCCATGGGTTAGGAACCACTCAGCTCACAGGCTGTGAACAAAGATCAGAAGAGTCATCGACATTTATGATGATCGATTCTACCTAAATCACAAGACCTGCATTCAAATGTCTAGTCTGGTCTCTCTGTACTCATAGGACAGGCACAGAGTGATGCAGGAAATATTAGGAATGGGTTAGAGAAATAGAAGAAGAAATAGAGAAGAACTATTCCCTTAGTGCTAAACACAGGTCCCTAAAAATCTAACTTTATGAAATCTATGACCTCTTGATATTAGGCAATACAATAAACTTCAATGTGACAAGTGCCAAATCTTTGTGAAGTATTCAATATGGCCCTGTCGATATGCAGCTTATTTGTCCCTTACACAGGGACAGGACCCAGAACTTTTTGATTTCTGAGCTAAACCCTATAAGGAATTCGCCCCTGCACATGACAGATCCTGCAAACTTAGACCATTTTTCCCACTGGCTAGAACTTCACTGAGAACAAAAAAACCCCATATACAATTGTCACTACTCGCTAGCAACTCTAACAATGCTCTCTTGGAACCAAATAAAGGCCAGGGTAACATCTTTAATGTTCAGAAGAGATTTTACAGGCTTCATTTTCATTTGTCTGCACTCTAATTTTTAAGGGAGGTAACTATGAACTGGCTCTAACTGAAAGGCAGCGGGGCAGCGATCTTGAACTCTTGCCACCGCTCAGCCTTCACAACAGCACGCCTTGCTCCTTTGGGCCTTTTCTCCTACACAATACATGCGTGTTAAGGAGAGTTGAAACTTGTCCCAGAAAACCCATGGCCTCGGGGTTCCATTGAGAAACTCTGCGTGGGCAAACAAAGCTCTCTGTCTGCAGCTTTACAAATGATAGGTTTTCACTCTTGAGATGCTCACTGCGTTCTTAAGAATGTCTGCTAATGCAAAACAGCACGAGCGCGCGACTCTGGCAGCCCTGTACGACAACAAGTGTCCATTCATGTGAGGCTCATGCTCCCCTGGTCCCTGGTTCGCTGCTTTTACGCAGAAGCTGGGAGCGCGGGAGCGGGAGTGAGGGACTTTGGTGAGGCTCTGGACTTTAAGTAGCCGCAGATCCCTGCCCAGGCACTGGGCTGCCCAGAGGTAGGTTGGAGGGCGCCCTCTGCAGGTTCAAAGACAAGAAGCACCTGTACGAAGTTACACAGGGAAACCCTGAGCAGCACTGGAAATTGAGGAACAGAGCACCACCTCCACAGCCGAACCTGTGCTGCTATGCACCTGCGTCCTGAGCCTTGCCTGCGGTAAGACCCGCTGCAGTGCACACGACAAGGGCTTTCCTTCCACTCTGCAGAGGACTACGGGACTAATTTGTCAGTGTGGCTCTTCCCAAGGGAAGAATGGTTGTGTGCAGTATAACGTGCCACTGACTTGGGTAGAACCACGTCTGTGTTTACACTCGAAGGAGGCTCTGTCTTTCCACATCTTCTGCATGGAAACTGCCCATGTACTTTGTTGCACTGAGTATAAGACCGGGAAGCTCCTCTCACAAGGCCACTTTATTTTCTTCTTCTGTGTTGCCATGTGATTTCTCTACAACAGGGATATTCTTGTAAGTACCATACTTTTTACCTAGGCCAGAGCAGTCAGAAATTAAAATAATAGTATGTTATAAAATAAGATACTTAAAAATACTTACCTATTATTTATTCTTATAAACCAAGTGATTTCAACTTTTTTTAAAAAAATTTATTGGTATATTACATATATTCATCATGATTGCACTCCATATGGGGATTTGTACCAGTATGAGACACAACTTAATTCTCATTTTCTCCCATAGCCCTACCCACCCTACCACTTCCTATATACATAAAATTTGTTTCCTTTCTTTTTTGTTATAATCTCAATATTTTTCCCTTCCCTCTATTTTACTTTCTTTTTCTTTTTTTTATCTTTATTTGTACATTAAATATACACATCATGATTGCACTCCATAATGGGGATTTGTACCAGTATAAGACACAACTTAATTCTCATTTTTTCCCATAGCCCTACCCATCCT